>VDFB02082770.1:0-114054 GCA_007258455.2 Sequoia sempervirens
CACTCAACAACATAATTTCTTTAGGGAACTTCCTTCCCAAATCAATAAAGAGTAAAAGATCAATTTATACAAACTTTGTCAAATTCATCCAAAACTACTTTTCATTCAACCAAAATCCATTTAAATTTCATTTCAAGTTATAAGGCTATCAGTAGTGAATTCACCATCTCCATATAGAAAACCATTTTCATAATCAACTTTCAACTTTGTTCTTGTCATAAACAATACAACAATCAGTCATCAACTCAACTTACCCCTTCAATGCAAAAATAGTCAAACACCTCTGTTCCTTAGACCTGCAATCAAACATCATCCCAACCATTTAAGATATTTCATCATGTTTTGATTGTAATATTCCAATATATCAATATAGACACACTCTGACTACTTTGCATTCAAGACACCATTGCCATATATTGGAAACATATGCCCAAATCATTAAATCTTTCACAATCTACCTTCAAAAAATTACCAAGCATAGACACAATTGTGGCATCACAAATGAGACTGCTCCCAAGCACTTAACAACATTCCTTTCGCTGTTTCTACATATTCTCTGTTTTTAGCAAACAATGCCAAATATCTCTAGTAGGCCAACATTCCATCTAATCGGGTGATTCCTTTTCTATCATAAAGCATTTACACAATCCCAATACAAATTCTTAGGCCTATTTTGATACTTTTCAACATACTATAAAATTTTATACACTTATTTCAGAAAATAGAGTAGAAGCAGCATGCTGTCTACTGATAAAAGCCCTTAAATAGGCCAATTTATCAAAGCAAGTCATCATAGAACTACTCACTAATCCACCAAACCTGCAAACAGTCTTAGGCCATGTGTAGAAACTCACAAATAAACAAGTTTCAAGATGGGAAATGCCCATCAATACACAAAATCAGTAAACACTTGATTATAGGGTGAAAACACACCAACCATGAGGGTTTCTTTAATGAAACATTTGCAAAACCTCTACTACTCTGCCCAACAATTGAAACATGCTTCATTATGTCTACAAATTATTTTGAAATCATTTCTAATCTCCTCTACATGTTGTTTCCTCAAACCCTACTTGAAAACACCATTTTTTTGAATGAGAAAATTCAGAATTTTGTTCATGCAACAGTATCCCAACTTCTTGTTTCTATTTACCCTTGCTACACACATCTTCACATTAAAAGACACTAAATTTGATCCATTCCACCGACCTACTAGCCCTACATAAGCGGAATGGATAAGAATCACTTTTTAGACTCTCAAAACAATTCTAAGGAAACCACATACCGAGACTTAGGAAACTAAGTTCAAATTAGATTGTTTATTTGAATTACAATTCCTAAAACTTTCAAGAATGAAAGAAGTCTCTTTCCATAACAAGAATCAAATCTTAGAATTCTTGAATCACTATGCAACCTAAAAACAAGAATAGAAAAGCTTTCCAAAATAACTGAGCAGAGGTTTTTTTATTGATTTTAATGGATTTTTGGGATACAAGATCTGCCTTTCTCGAGCTTACAATTATTTTTAAAGGTGTCTAAATCAGTTGAAATAACTACCTCTTCATCTTCATCAACCCATCCTTTCCCTTCCACAAAAAAGACTCTTCACCTTCATGCTTTTGTGCAATTTTACATTTTTACAATAATTGACAACTTTTGTTATAAAAAGCAACTTTTCAATAATATCACCTAGTGACCTATTTCATCGTGCAAATACAATGAAATTAATCATTTCATGACATTCACTCATCATATTTACTTGAACATTACAAATTGAACAAATTAGCCTTTTGAAGGAATTTCACGACCTAGGTGCTCTTGCACTAGTTTGTCATGTTACAACCTTATGTTGTCAATGGAAATTTTAAATCACACAATTCGATACACTTTCCTATTACATTTTTAAACCACATATCTTTGAGGCATTTTGTTAAATTTAACAATTGACTTTCTTTATGTATGCTTCCAAAGCTTTCATTGAGTTATTTTTTCAAACGGTTATACAAACCAACTTCCATTGACTTTCTTTGCACGTATGCTTCCAAAGCTTTCATTGAGTTATTTTGTCAAAAAGTTATACAAACCAACTTTCATTGAATTTATTTGTGTATGCTTCCAAAGATTTCATTGAGTTATGCTTCCAAGGATTTCAATTAATTAATTTGACAACTTAGCACTTTTTGCACAGGTAAAATTATTCATCATGCTGAAGAAACGAACTGTTAAAAGGAAAAAACTATTAGATGATCAGCTCCAAGCTATCAGAGATAAAGAGAAAAAATGGATAAGGGAATATCGTGAAAAGCAGAAATTGGGAACGATTGATGAAAACAAGCCAGTTGAAGAGGAACCTCAACCATCAAAAAGAGAAAAGAAATTGGCAGCACAAAAGGAACGAATGGAAAGAGTCATGCTAGGGGAGATGTAGATACCGTAGTTGGAGACACACCCTCTACGGCAAGTGAATACAAAGGGACACCATTAAGCACAAGCGAATACGGAGGGACACCATCTACCACAAGTGAGTATGGTTGGAAACCATCCACCACATCTAAAGTTGATAGTACATCATCACTCAGAGTTGAGGAACAAGGTATGCCATCATCCCCATGTGAACCTCAAGGTATGTATTCTATTCCACCCTCAATTGAAGGTATGCAATCTAGCCCACCTCAATTAAATATTGATGAAATTGCTAATGTTGAGATGTATGTACCTAAGAGAACACCACCTAGAATTTTGCGTAGAAAGCTAAAGTTTTTGATTAATATTGATGAGGATATTTTGCAGCACATGGAAGGTAAGATTCCAGAACACACTTGTAGAAGATATGCTGATAAGATTTGGAAAAAGGCTAAATGAGACTGCAAGATGTCAACTATTTGTTCAAATGATGCGGGGTTTAAAGTACAAAAGAATCATGAAGACTCTTGGGTTGAGAACATCAAATGCATCAAGTGAAAACACTATTGTGAAGAATCTAATGGATGCTTATGACAGTGTGGGTAAGACCTCACGCTCAAAGGATAGTAATGTCACCCGATGTGTCATTACGTCGAATTTGGTAAGCTATCAAACAAAGAGATCTCGCCTCATTAAAAAGACAAGTGAAAAAATGGGAACTAGTAGAAAAACTTTATCAAAAGTTGTTCAAAGGTGGCAAATAATTAAGGGCACCTATTCAAATGAATTATGGGAATTCTCGGGGAGACTGCCACACAAAGATAAAAAAGTTGTTGAAGCATTCAGAACACTAATTGAAGATTATTGGAAGAATAATACAAGGCCATCTCTGAATCTAAGGGATGTCATAAGAAGGAGAATCGGTAGTCGAAACCGTGAGCCACATCCAAAGCATTTTTTGGATACATCTGAAACCCAATTTTTTCATAAATTTAAAAATTCTTATCCTCAAATTAGTATTTCTCAAAGATTTTTTGAAATGATTAAACCTTTTTATGTCAAGATAAATCACACACACACTACTTATTGCTGTAAACTACATATTGAATTCTCTAACCATTATGATGTTTATTGTTCTATATGTTTAGATTTGCATACTAACGATGTTTTGCAGGATTGTTTCATAGAAGTCCCACCAAAATATTCAAGAGAGTTCTTATAAAAAATTTTATGTGAAATAGAGGATGGCCAAATATTCTATAGGACAAGATGCTTGGATGGTTCATGCGAGCGTTGTGGTGGCTTGCAACAAATGCTAGTATGTCATCATATGGAAAGCACATATGAGGCGGGACAAAAACTAGTAGAGTTTAAGAAGTATAAAATAGTGGCAAATGCTACAAAAGATGGGTCTGAAGCAAAAAGGTGTGAGTTGGTTATTCAGAAGATTCCAGTGTATCAGTTCATGTCCATGTTTCATGAGAATCTAGTGTATGAGTATGCAAGGCATACCCATAGAGCCCGATGGCTGGACACACAGTTCAAGCTATGCAAGGAAACCTTTCCACTTGGCATCATAGTATCAGTGGTTGAATTTGTAGAGAACTACAGTATACAACCACAACATGAGGTGCAATCATAGTATTACAACTCCACACAGGTTTCGATATTTACAATGCACATAGCATTCATATATGCAGCTGACAGTACAAAGGATGAAAGGAAGGTATTGAGGGAGTATCACTTTTATATTAGTGATGATCGTACACATTCTCCAAAGTTCGTGCAAGGTTGCTTCTAGATGTTCTTCAATCATTTGGCTCAGAGGGGCATATCATATGGTCAGTATATAATATGGTCAAATAACTATGCAACACAATTAAAAAATGCACGCATGTTTTATTGGTTGTGCAAGATGCATCTCACTACACGTGTTCAACATATGTTGAACTTTTATGAGGCTGGACATGGAAAGGGGGAGAATTATGGTGCAGGAGCATGCGTGAAAAGAGCATTAGCACGAGAAGAGTTAAAGTATAATGATAGTGCATAGTTGAAAAATGCAAGATCGATTGTCGAGTGGTGTAATGGTTAGATGGGTCCAGGTAATGAAGGTACGTCTTTAGTTCATAGATTTTTTTGGTTGATGGATGATACTAACATTGTACCATATGAGGATTGTTGTACACAAATAGGATTGAGTGAGTTGCACTCTTTCCTTAGCTAAAATGTAGGTTCATGGAGTATCAATACACATAAGATGGCATGCTTTTGTTCTTCATGTAAAATTGCAAGCCTAGAATGATTGTGAGTCAGGGGAGTGGGTTGACAAATGGTTGACAAGATATCTTATCCCACTTCACACGTATCGCCCTCCGATGGCATTGGAACTAACACAGATGGAATCATCGGTTGAATTTGAACATGTATCAGATCTAGTTCAACCAGGTAATATATCTACTTGCTTAGTATTTGAAATTCCATATTGTTATCTTACTTTGTATTGTATTCATAATGTTGACTAATTTCAAAAGATATGCCACACATATAAATGCAGGGCATGTTTATGCAGTTATTGTAGATGAAGACAACGAAGAGGGTATAGACTATTATTTGTGTCGTTGTGTTGAGGCAAAAAAGAAATTGGAAGCCCCAATTATAGATGGAGAAAACATTGAATACCCTACAGGCTCAGTTGTTGTTACTGGAATGTGGCCGAGAAGGTACTCACATAAGAGTGTTAAACATTGGTTGTTTGAGGAATTTGACATGCATCGTAAGATTCTTCATTACTCAAACCTTGTCATGGCATCCAATGTTTGTTTGAGAAAATATGGGGTAGACCTTTGAACAAGACCTTGTGGAAGGTCCGTGAGTCTGACCATGAGGCAATACTTGACACAATAAAGAGTAGAGCAGACCCAGATGGTTCATTGGATTAATTTGTAAGTATATGCACAATGGTTCTTATTAATTTATACTTGTATCCACGTCAATTTGGTTGATGCCAATGCTATCATCTTATTTTACTTTGTGTATCTGTATGTAACCAAACAAACATTGATTGGTGTCCCCTTGCATAAAATGCAAATTTATGAGCCATCCAAGAGAATCTCAAGCAGAAAAGCAATGCAACATCCTTATTTTGATGATCTTGACAAATCTCAATTATGACTTTAAGCCATTACAAAAGTGTGTGCGAATCTTGATGAGGCAATTTGAAGTTATTCATTTGAATTTAACCTTATCATGACCACCTATGACGTAGACATTATAAGAGCATCTCAAATTTCAAGAAATTCTATTCATGAGAGGTGTTGTGTGCAATAGGTATCTTGGAGCTCCCAGTGAAGATGTATGACCAAGACTGACTAAGTTGAGAGACTACCATGCCTATCTGTAAGTGCCTTCCATCTATTTTGGATGGGCCATTTCTTTTTTTCTTTTCCTTTGCGTATCAGTAACTAAACTAGTAAAAATTGATTGGTCCCTCCTTGTAGAAAATGCTAATTTTTGAGCCATCAAAGAGAATCTCAGCCAAAAAAGCAATTCAACATCATTATTTTGATGATCTTGACAAATCTCAATTCTGATTTGAATGAAATCTTGCAATAAAAGTTCCCTATTCATAAATTTCTATGTTTTCTTTTAGTTTTGTTAGCTTTGTATCGCCTGTATAGTAGATTTAGGTCTTGTCCTTTGTAGATTAAGATAATACAAAGAATTAGGTTTCTTTTGAGTCCATCTAGAAGAAAATCCATTTAGTTTTTCCACCGTTAGAGCACATTTTCTGAAATTCAGTTTGGAACTTTCAATTTGAGGTTTTGAGAGTCAAGTAAAGAAATAAAGCATACTCCATTGAATTAGGCTTGTAGATCAATGGAGTAGGGTTATAGTAGGGTGTTTATGGTGCAGGAGCACCAAGGACAATCAGGACCACAAGGTGGTCAAGTGGTAAATTTTGATTTGTAGTCCATGAAGAATGTTGTAATAAGGTCACAAGGACCATTAGGAAGTGTTTTAAGTCAATTGGGTTGGTAGGATATGAGGTTGCAATGTCATGTTAGCATGTTGTCAATTTGGTGTAATGAAGCCTTGAATGTCCTAAATGTGAAAATGTAAGTAAATTCGTAATGTAAGGGTCAAGATGATGTAATGAGGCCATCATAAGGTCACTATTTTAGGTATGGAGTAATTTACATCAATATGTCAAATGTTGCACATAACAATGTAATGTTGTCAAACCAAAAGTTGTCATTTTGCAAATACTTAGAAATTGAAGGGTCACACTTGTAAAAGAAGTTGAAAAGTGGTTGTAGTTGATTGAGGAGGTTGATATGCCTTCAAAAAGGTATTGTGAACATTGTATGTTGTTGGCAATCATACTTTTGAAAGCAGGAGCACCAACTCCATCTTTTGAACACTTGAACCCTTTTGGTTTCTATTATTTGCTCATTTGATCATTTAGGGTGTTCTTAGATGGTTTGAGGTCATTCTATTTCATTTAATAAGGATTCAATACTATTTTTGTATGTATTAGGTCAATTGAGTCATGATGTAAAGAAGTTGATCAATAAGGGGATTCATGTGGTGAACCGTGATGCTTATAAACTTCTCGTCTAATCCTATGAGATCATGTTGGGCCCCTCTAAATAACCTCTCTTGGTTTTCATTATCTTGGAGTGGTTTTCCCATAGTGTCCAATTTTCAGTTGATGGAAAAAGTGTCAAATGGAAGTAGTGGAAAGTTGCAAAGTGGTGCAATTTTTGTTCTGCAACTCGTGTTACCAAACAAACTGTTCCAACATGTCTAAATAGACACTTTTATGCTAGGAATGGTTCTCTTTCACACCCAAACATGCGGAATCGCTTTGAGCTACTTTCAACCGGATCTATCCCTTAAGGGTCCAAAGGGCAAAATGGCTGCAAACTTTAGCATAAGGTTACTTAGACACCGTGATGCTTATAAAATTCTCGTCTAATCCTATGAGATCGTTTTGGACCCCTCTACAATAACCTCTCTCAGTTTTCATTATCTCAAAGTGTTTTTCCCGTAGTGTCCAGTTTTCAGTTGATGGAAAAAGTGTCAAATGGAAGCAATGGAAAGTTGCAAAGTGGTGCAATTTTTGTTATGCAACTCGTGTGACCAAACAGACTGTTCCAACACATCTAAATAGGCATGTTTATGATAGACATGGTACTATTTCACACGAAAACATGCAGAATCGCTCTGAGCTACGTTCAACCGAATCGATCCCTTAAGGGTCCAAAGGGAAAAATGGCTACAAACTTCAACATGAGGTTAATCAGACACCGTGATGCTTATAAAATTATCGTTTGATCTTATGAGATTGTGTTGGTCACCTCTACAATAACCTCTCTCGGTTTTCTTTATCTCGAAGTGGTTTTCCTGTAGTGTTCAGTTTTTAGTTGATGGAAAAAGTGTCAAATGGACGCAGTGGAAAGTTGCAAAGTGGTGTAATTTTCGTTATGCAACTCATGTGACCAAACAAACTGTTCCAACACATCTAAATAGGAATTTTTACGCCTGAAATGGTCCTTTTTTACACCCAAACACGCAGAATCACTCCAAGCTACATTCAACCAGATTGATCCCTTAAGGGTCCAAAGGGCAAAATGACTGCAAAATTCAACATGAGGCTACTCAGACACCGTGATGCTTATAAACTTCTCATTTGATCCTGTGAGATTGTGTTGGGCCCCTCTACAATAACCTCTCTCAGTTTTCATTATCTCGAACTGGTTTTCCCGTAGTGTTCAGTTTTCCGTTGATGGAAAAAGTGTAAAATGGAAGCAGTGGAAAGTTGCAAAGTGGTGCAATTTTTGTTTTGCAACTCGTGTGACCAAATGGACATTTCCAATGCATCTGAATAGGCATGTTTACGCTAGGCATGGTCCTCTTTCACACCCAAACACACGGAATCGCTCTGAGCTACGTTCATCCGGATCGATCCCTTAAGGGTTTGAGTGTAGTATGTTGAAATAGGCCATTCCTCCTATTGTTCAGGCTATGTATCGGTGATATGGGCCTGATGTAACTTGAATTGTGGTAGCTTGATATATAGAGTCTATTGATGCTAGGTTTCAATTTGTATGATTTTGAAAAAAGAAGCCAATTGAGTAGAGTTATCAACATTATTCGTAAATCATAAGAATTTGTTTAGTACACTAGCCATTTTGATGCCTTCTTGTAGTCTCAAACATTATTTGGTATCATTGTTACATTGGTTTTCGAAGTGGCAACTTAATATAGCTCCATAATAAAAAATCTAGTACAAGCTGATTTTCACGTGAAAAAAATGTGAATCAAATCATATTGATGTGAAAAAAAACCATGAGACCATAGCTTGTGGTGCAGGAACACCTAGGTCATGTAATGCCTTCAAAAGGCTAAGTTTTCAAAAATGTATTTAAGTCCATGTAATGCCAAAATTAAATGTAATCAAGGCATGAAAAAGCACAAAGTGTAATATTGTCAAAATGCTAAATATGTAAAAGAGAGAAAAAGAAAGAATGTGAAGAGACAAAACAAGAAAATCAAGAAAATCAAGGAAGAGGACGAGTCAAAATTCTTTAAAAGCATTGTAAAGGCCGAGCAAAGAGATCATTGTATTTTGGAAGAATTAAATTAACAAAGAGTTCCCTGTTTTAGCTTATTTTCTGTGTTTTTTAGTTGTTTCTTAACTTGTACGGACTGTGCAAGAGTTTAGGGTTCAAATTTAGATTGTTTCCAATAGGTTGGGGAATCACCATTTGTTTACATCCATTTGGGAAGGAATCCATTAAATTTAATGTATGTTTGAGCATTCTTCTTATGGCTCGGTCTAAAATCCTGTGCATTGAGTTTTGAGAGTCTTATAAGGCATTTCCACACTACTCCACTAATGTAGGTCAGGTAGATTGGTGAAGTAGGTTAGGGATATGTTATTTGTTATACTTTGATGTTTTTGAGTGGAGGAAAAAGCAAGAATACCTTGAAGGCGCTGTTGCTACATAGGAAATTCTGAGTTTTCTAGTCAAAATTTCAATCAGTTTCCAGTATGATAGTGGAGAAAGAACAAGTGCATGGGTTAGAAGATGTTTCCAAATGCCTTTTCAGATGTATTTTGACATGTTCCAATGGTTGGCTGGAGGTTTTGAGGTTTGCATGTAGCCTATACAGGAAACCCTCATCGATTTTTGAGTTTTTCACCCTATAAAAAAGGGTTTGTCAATATACTATCAAAAGGAGTCTTTTAATCCTTGAAAATGGATAAATTAGGAGTTTTATGTTATGTCTAATGACTGTTTTGAGGTTTTAAGTGTTTTGGGAATGTTTGAAGGGGGTCTTCTTTGAAAATTAGGCCTATTTTAGTAGCCTTTTTGACAGCGTTCAGACTAAAAATTGCTTATTTCTTTAGTATAAGTTATTCTCAGTTTTTAATATGAGGACATGGGCATTAAGATCAAGGATTGACTATTTGGAAAAGTTGAATGAATTAATTGAATGGAAGAGTGCCAAGAGTTCCTTGTTGAAAATGGTGTTTTTGAAATGCATGTTGATCTAATTGATTGAATCAAAGTTTTCTAAAATGGTTTTTTGCTTTGAATATCTCAATTGGAATACACATTTGTGGAAGGATGAATGATGAATGATAAGATAATTTGAGTGGATGAAAAGTAGATTTCTTATGACATGTTGAAATTTTGTTTGATCTTCTCCAAGATGAGTTCGGGACAAGAGTCCCTTGAGTTGTTGATTGGTTTGGAAATCTTTGTATTGCATCAACTTGTTGCTTACTATTATGCTTTGATAGATTTTTTCCAAGCATCCATAACTTGTTCAAAAGCACCTGTTTTAGGATTTTAGCCATAGCAGCAAGGCAATGAACTGTTTGATAAAATGCTTGGATAGACATCTATGAAAAATGTGTTACCATAGACAAGGCGATGAACTCTTTGAAAAAATGCCTCAAAGAAATGTGGTTTCATGGTGATGGAATGGCATGATGAATGGCATGACAGGAAAATTGCTATGGATTGTCATGGCATTCCATCACCATTGAGACCACATTTCTTTGAGGCTTTTTTTCAAACAGTTTGCTGCCTTTTCTATGCTATTGCTTATCAGTATGCTTTGGTAGATTTTTTCCAAGCATCCATAGCTTTTTTGGAAGCACCTATTTTAGGATTTTAGCCATAGCAACAAGGAAGTGAACTATTTGATAAAATGCTTTGGTAAACATGTATGATAAATGTAGTAGTATAGACAAGGCAACAAACTGTTTGAAAAAATGCCTCAAAGAAATGTGGTCTCATGGTGATGGAATGCCATGACAATCCACAACAATTTTCTTGTCATGGCATTCCACCACCAGGAGACCACATTTGTTTGAGGCATTTTTTTCAAACAATTCATTCTCTTGTCTATGCTATTGCTTACTATTATGCTATGATACATTTTTTCTAAGCATCTATAGCTTGTTCAAAAGCACCCGTTTTAGGATTTTAGCCATAGTAGCAAGGCAATGAACTATTTGATTAAATGCTTTGATAGACATGTATGAAAAATGTGTTAGCATAGACAAGGCAGTGAACTCTTTGAAAAAATGGCTCAAAGAAATGTGGTTTCATGGTGATGGAATGGCATGATGAATGCCATGACAAGCAAATTGCTATGGATTGTCATGGCATTCCATCACTATTGAGACCACATTTCTTTGAGGCTTTTTTTCAAACAGTTTGCTACCTTTTCTATGCTATTTCTTATTAGTATGCTTTGATAGATTTTTTCCAAGCATCCATAGCTTTTTTGGAAGCACCGATTTTAGGCTTTTATCCATAGGAACAAGGAAGTGAACTATTTGATAAAATGCTTTGGTAAACATGTATGATAAATGTAGTAGCATAGACAAGGCAGAGAACTATTTGAAAAAATACCTCAAAGAAATGTGGTCTCATGGTGATGGAATGCCATGACAATCCACAACAATTTTCTTGTCATGGCATTCCACCACCATGAGACCACATTTTTTTGAGGCATTTTTTTCAAACAGTTCATTCTCTTGTCTATGCTATTGCTTACTATTATGCTATGATACATTTTTTTCTAAGCATCCACAACTTGTTTGAAAGCACCTATTTTAGGCTTTTAGCCATAGCAGCAAGGCAATTAACTGTTTGATAAAATTCTTTGATAGACATGTATGAAAAATGTGTTAGCATAGACAAGGCAGTGAACTCTTTGAAAAAATGCCTCAAAGAAATGTGGTTTCATGATGATGGAATGGCATGAGGAATGCCATGACAACCAAATTGCTATGGATTTTCATGGCATTCCATCACCATTGAGATCACATTTCTTTGCGGCTTTTTTTCAAATAGTTTGTTGCCTTTTCTATGCTATTGCTTATTAGTATGCTTTGATATAATTTTTCCAAGCATCCATATCTTTTTTGGAAGCATCGATTTTAGGCTTTTAGCCATAGTAACAAGGAAGCGAACTATTTGATAAAATGCTTTGGTAAACATGTATGATAAACGTAGTAGTATAGAGAAGGCAACAAACTGTTTGAAAAAATGCCTCAAAGAAATGTGGTCTCATGGTGATGGAATGCCATGTCAATCCACAACAATTTTCTTGTCATGGCATTCCACCACCATGAGACCACATTTGTTTGAGGCATTTTTTTTCAAACAGTTCATTCCCTTGTCTATGCTATTGCTTACTATTATGCTATGATACATTTTTTCTAAGCATCCACAGCTTGTTTGAAAGCACCTGTTTTAGGCTTTTAGCCATAGTAGCAAGGAAATGAACTATTTGGTAAAATGCTTTGATAAACATGTATGAAAAATGTGTTAGCATAGACAAGGCAGTGAACTCTTTGAAAAAATGGCTCAAAGAAATGTGGTTTCATGGTGATGGAATGGCATGACAAATGCCATGACAAGCAAATTGCTATGGATTGTCATGGCATTCCATCACCATTGAGACCACATTTCATTGAGGCTTTTTTTAAATAGTTTGCTGCCTTTTTCTATGCTATTGCTTATTAGTATGCTTTGATAGAATTTTTCCAAGCATCCATAGCTTTTGGAAGCGATTTTAGGATTTTAGCCATAGCAACAAGGAAGTGAACTGTTTGATAAAATGCTTTAAGCATGTATGATAAATGTAGTAGCATAGACAAGGCAGCGAACTGTTTGAAAAAATGCCTCAAAGAAATGTGGTCTCATGGTGATGGAATGCCATGTCAATCCACAACAATTTGCTTGTCATGGAATTCCACGACCATGAGACCACATTTGTTTGAGGTATTTTTTTCAAGCAGTTCATTCCCTTGTCTATGCTATTGCTTACTATTATGCTATGAAACATTTTTTCTAAGCATCCATAGCTTGTTCGAAAGCACCTGTTTTAGGATTTTAGCCATAGCAGCAAGGCAATGGACTGTTTGATAAAATTATTTGATAGACATGTATGAAAAATGTGTTAGCATAGACAAGGCAGTGAACTCTTTGAAAAAATGGCTCAAAGAAATGTGGTTTCATGGTGATGGAATGGCATGACAAATGCCATGACAAGCAAATTGCTATGGATTGTCATGGCATTCCATCACCATTGAGACCATATTTTATTGAGGTTTTTTTTCAAATAGTTTGTTGCCTTTTCTATGCTATTGCTTATTAGTATGCTTTGATTGAATTTTTCCAAGAATCCATAGCTTTTTTGGAAGCACCGATTTTAGGATTTTAGCCATAGCAACAAGGAAGTGAATTGTTTGATAAAATGCTTTAGTAAACATGTATGATAAATGTAGTAGCATAGACAAGGCAGCGAACTGTTTGAAAAAATGCCTCAAAGAAATGTGGTCTCATGGTGATGGAATGCCATGTCAATCCACAACAATTTGCTTGTCATGGCATTCCACCACCATGAAACCACATTTTTTTGAGGCATTTTTTTCAAACAGTTCATTCCCTTGTCTATGCTATTGCTTACTATTATGCTATGAATTTTTTTTTCTAAGCATCCATAGCTTGTTCGAAAGCACCTGTTTTAGGCTTTTAGCCATAGCAGCAAGGAAATGAATTGTTTGATAAAATTCTTTGATAGACATGTATGAAAAATGTGTTAGCATAGACAAGGCAGTGAACTCTTTGAAAAAATGCCTCAAAGAAATGTGGTTTCATGGTGATGGAATGTCATGACAAATGCCATGACAAGCAAATTGCTATGGATTGTCATGGCATTCCATCAACATTGAGACCACATTTCTTTGAGGCTTTTTTTCAAATAGTTTGCTATGTTTTCTATTCTATTGCTTATTAGTATGCTTTGATAGATTTTTTCCAAACATCCATAGCTTTTTTGGAAGCATCTATTTTAGGATTTTAGCCATAGCAACAAGGAAGCAAACTGTTTGATAAAATGCTTTAGTAAACATGCATGATAAATGTAGTAGCATAGACAAGGAAACAAACTATTTGAAAAAATGCTTCAAAGAAATGTGGTCTCATGGTGATGGAATGCCTTGACAATCCACAACAATTTTCTTGTCATGGCATTCCACCACCATGAGACCACATTTTTTTGAGGGATTTTTTTCAAATAGTTCATTCCCTTGTCTATGCTATTGTTTACTATTATGCTATGATACATTTTTTCTAAGCATCCATAGCTTGTTCAAAAGCACCTGTTTTAGGATTTTAGTCATAGCAGCAAGGCAATGAATTTTTTGATAAAATGATTTGATAGACATGTATGGAAAAGGTGTTAGCATAGACAAGGTAGTGAACTCTTTGAAAAAATTCCTCAAAGAAATTGTTATGCCTTGCATAACCACCCCATTTTATTCTGGAACAAAATGGGTCCCCCTTTGTCTTTTCCCTTTGGCCTTTGGTTTTATACCTTAGGCATTTTCCCTTTATGTTCTGTCAGAAGCGGAACCGAGACCAATACTGGACGTGGAAATTCCTTCATAAGTTCTTGTTCTTTCCGTCCCCGTTCCAGTCTCGACGGTTCTTTGTCTTCATCTTTTGTTCTTTCTCGGAGGCGGGTCCGGGTCTGAATCAGAAGGTTAAACTTTCTTCAAAGTTTCTCATTTGGGTTCTATCTTGGCCCTGGCTCCGCCCCTCCACTTTTCTCTCTTTCCTTTGTTGGTCTTTTGTTGGTTTTTGTGTCCTGTGCCTTGGATGTTTTCGGCCCTAGGAATCCTTTTTTTTTTTGTTTTGGCGGGTCCAGAATCGGATTGGATTCCAAACTTGGAATTCCTTCCAAGTCATCTTTCCTTTCCTTCTCCGATCTTGGTTCCGTCGCTTTGGATTTTTTTCCTTGCGCATCCTTTCATTTTATCCTGGTGGACTCGGAACTGGAACTGGAACCGAACCCTGAAACTTTCTAAGTTTCATGTTCTTGTTCCGTTTTGGTCCCAATCTCGCGTTTTGTTGTTCTTTCACTTTTATTTCTTTTGCTTTGTCGTGGGGTTTTCCTTCCCCTTCCTCTTTCTCTTTCTTGTCCTTTCTTCATCTTTTTGGGTGACGTCGAAGGCGGGTTTGGAATGGAACCTGAACCCAAAACTTGGAGAAGTTTCTGGTTCAAGTTTTGGTTCTAACCCCGGTTCTGCCTTGTTCATCGTTTTTCCCTAGTTCCGCCTGGTTCCTGTTTTGGTCCCACTTCCACCTCTGCCAGAGTTGGGTTCCTTTTGTCTAAAAATAGAGGCATGGAAAATCGAATGAGATCATAAGTAGTAGTCTTTTGTGCTGATATATTTTATTTTGGAACTAATGGAGACCTTGTTTTGTAGGATCAGGTTGTGTGCATGCAGATATCTCTCAAAGAAATCTTGCCAAATGATGAAACGGTATTGGCATACTAGTTTTCAGTTCAGGAGAAGTCTTGGCGACTGAGTAAAGTCTCATCAAAAGAAATAAGTTCTGCGTGATGTTTGGCTGAAGCGATAGGGTCTTCTCGACTCGAAGAATCTTGGCACAGGGAGACGACTTCAGCGTGATGTCTTGCCGACTCGATAGGGTCTCGCCGACATATTTTGTGCCCTCGGTATAACATGTTAGACTCGCTATGACCTCCCCTGACTAATGTAAGTATTGCCGATAGCAACGAAGCTACTGATGGAAGATATCGCTAACTTTTAGTGCTCGCTATAACGTCTTGCTGAATGCGGATGTCTCGCCGATGGAAGGAGGCACTATGGTATTTCACTTGAGGTCACACTGACAACTTACAGAAAGATAGATCTGGAGCGGGAAGAGGGCCGAAGGAAGAAGAAGGAAGCTGTGAGTCAAAGGGACAGGTGGTATCTACTGACAGAGGTAGCTCGACATTATTGGTGATATTTTAGGGCATTCAAAGCAGCTCTACTAGAGTTTGAAAATGGACATGGAGGCGTAGAAGTGAATGTGGTAGCTGCAAAAGATCTACAGATCACCCCTAGAATGATCCTTCACCAACATGGATGGAAAGAGTACGCATTTAATGAAGGACCGACTCTCTTCAAAAGATCTAGACGCTAACCCTCTGACACCGCAGATATTTTGTAAACCCTAAAAACAGGGGCTGACATTCTTTTCAGGAGGTGGTGTATATATATGGTATTCTTACCTCTTTGTAAAAGGGTTGTCTTCCTTTTTTGGCTAGAAGTTAGAGGAGATATAATTGTACCTTGTTTCTTAGTAAAGGGAGCTTCTTTTATCTTCTTAGTTAGGAATTAGATTCAGCATAGGATGGAATGTATCTTTCCAGTTTTCCTTAGTGTAGATGGAAGCAGTCTAAAGACATGGGTTTTCTGTACACTGGTGATTGTGCCAAATTTGTAAATGTTGCTTATCTGTCTCACTAACAGTAGAAGCAACCAGATTCGAATCTACTTCATATTGTGTTCTAGAATGGTATTCATCTTAAGTTAATCATCTGATTTTGAAAGCTTTCAAGGAATGAAATATTATTTTGTGTTTTTCTTAAATGGTAATCTATAATCAGTTGTTGAAATCAACACTGTGAATGAATGCAACTATGTGTTAATCACAAGTTAATTTTGTTCTTTAGTTTTAGTTAGAAATTCCTTGAGAGGTAACAAGTCTGGTTAAGTTAGATGAGTTATCATTCTTTTCAGCACCAAAACCTTGATCTATCTTTTTATGTTTCTTTAAAAACCCTAGTTAAAGTAGGTTTAAATTCATGCTTGATCTTAGAACAATCCATAAGCCCAACACCAGCAGGCCCCTTGAATATTACCGTTACATTGACCACTGAGCAACATCAACATAGTTGAGAACCATCTATAAAGACTGTGGGAGCTAAGACATCCATGTGTTGTCTTTCTCTTTCAGGAGAAACAGAGTAGCAATATTCTGTTTACATGTTGCTGTGTCAAAACACACATCAATAGGAACTAGCGCTAGAAGGAGGGCCAAGAAGGGAAAACTGGATAAAGCTGGGTTTTCATCCCTAGAAAGGTCCTATAGAGTTCTTAGATCAACTAAAAATCCACCACCCTTGATAGAACTCAATACCCCAATAAGACATAAGAGTCACAGAATTGGGGCAACCATCATACCACCCTTATCAGCTCCGCTCACTCCACTAGGCTTTTCACCAATACCCCAGTCGATACCCATCAATTCGCCATCCAATTCATCTTAATTGTTGTCACAACTGATTCAACCCATACAACAGTTGGCTCAACCACCACCCCCCACCAATGGCATTTTTTCAGAATAAACCCTCTCCATTAGGGACTATTCTTGGAGGTTTCCATGATATGCCCAAGAACTCTGATAAATTCTGCCCCAAGTACATCCATGGCGAATCACGAAGTGCTGAAGAGCACATACAATCTTTCAAGGATGCTTGTACTAGAGCTCAGATAGCTCACCATGATGTAGTTTGTAGGTTGTTCCCTTACTCCTTAGGGGATATGGCATACAATTGGTACCTTAATCTCCCTCAAGGTTCCATTCTGACCTGGACACACTTGGAAAATGCCTTCATTAATCAGTTCAGGGTGTATGTGGATCCAGCTCTGTTATACCATAAGTTTGCAACCATAAGGAAGGAACTAGGTGAATCTTTGCCTTTATTCAATACCAGGTTTCAACGAATGTAGAGGAGGTTGCAGGACCCCTACCTAGTTACCGAGAACAACGCCATTCAGGCATACTTTAGGGTTATAGACCCTTTGCTAGGTTTATTCCTGCAAAGAACTTACCAACTGGTTGATATTGATTCTCTATCCAAAGTCTATCATTTAGCTATCAAGCTGCAACAACAAATCAGTTCTCAACAAGGGAGTCTAGGAGGAGGTTTCCCTTCAATCGGATATCAAATGCATAGCTCAACTCCTCTATTCAACATTGTCTCAAGGATGTCTTCTTCACATTATGGGCCTATGTCTAAATTGCAAACCCAACCACCTGTTCCATTATTTGCTACTGGAACTCCTGATCCCTTTCAACAATCATAGCTTCCTCAAAGTTCCCATGGTCATCCTAACCAATTTGGAACACCAAATCATGGTGGCTAGCCACCTGTTGCTAAGAGTGTGGAAAGTGAGAAGACAGTTCAACTCACAAATGATGTAGAAACCTTAAAGAAAATGTTGTCCCAAGTCACAAATGACATGGCCCAGCTTCGTTTGAACCCCTCTCAAAACCAAGGCAACTACCCTAATCCAAATAGCAACAACCAGGGTACTTATTAGAATAACAACTACAACCAAAGAGGTTATCAAAGCCAAAACAGAGGATACAACCAGAGAACAAATAACAACCGACCATGGAACACAGTGCCTAACAATGGTGGAGTTCCTCATAATTATCAAGTTAATGAGGAGAGGTCACATACTGCAAATGTGGCTGACTTGAATTTCATGACTAACTGGTGTAGGCTGTATGATACTGTGACCCATTCTGAGGTAAACTGCCCTCAGATGGAGAAAGTTGTCAAGATGGCACATGAAGATGTCCACACATTCCAGGGGAATTCAAACAAAGGAGGTGACTCAGTAGAAACAACGATGACTTATGACCTCTTTGAGGAGGAACCTTCATTACCAAGGCAAGAAGAGAATGAACTAGAGGAAGATTCATATGATGCCCAAGCCTTTCAGACAAAAGGGGGACACTTCTTGAGGAATCAGAGTAAGGTTCCATTCACTACATTAGCACCACCTAATCACATGGTGCCTCCAAATCAAAGTGCTAATAATAACCCTCCTCCACCAAAAGGTCCGCTTGACCTCCACAACAAAGGTAATTCCTTTGCTATTTTCAAAAGCAATATAAGCTATAACTCAAAATTTGATATTGTTTCTGAGATGTAGAGACAAAAAACTTCTTTGTCATATTTTGACATTCTAAAGTGGTGCCCTGCTCAAAGGGAGATAGTGCTGAAAGCTTTGGAGCAAGTTAAGAAATCAAAAGGAAAGAATAGGGTGGCACTGACTGGGGACATGAATGTAGCCCTGTACAGAAACAAGGTAGGTACTCCACCATTCCTTTTGAGTTTAAGAATTTGTGGGAATAACCTACACAATTGTTTGTTGGATTTAGGAGCTTTAGGAAATGTCATGCCATTTTCCATATGCAACAAGTTGGGATTAAACCCCATCCAAACGAATAAGAAGGTCATCCAACTTGACAAAACGAAGGTTAATGTGGTGGGGGAATTAAGAAACATACATGTTCAAGTAGGATCTGACCCTATGATTCTAACTAACATAGACATTCAAGTAGTAGACATTCCCGAGACCTATGGTATGCTGCTGAGCAGAGATTTGATGAAAAGTCTAGGGGGATATCTCTCCCTTGACTTTTCACATATGTGGCTACCATGGAGAGGGATTCCTACTTAGATTAGGATTGAAAGTGAGCCTCGCCTCAAGCATATTATCACGGAGTATGATTTCCCTAATGAGGTAGCCTATTTCGAAACTAGGATGGGTGTTAATAAAAGAGATGAAATTTTAACCTTTTCTCTTCTTGATCCTAAAGGGCTGCCAATACCAAAGTTCCCCGATTCAATGATTAATGAAAATCAACACGCATTGATCAGGAAGCTGCAACAAGATCAGCTTGTCTTGGGAGAAGATATCGATCTACAAAGCCTCCTGCTCCCTAATTGGTGCAGGGTACATTACCAAAATCATTTCGAATTAACTTGCCAACTCTGCATTGACACTTTAAATCATGTTTCCCAAGCTGAAAAGACTAGCCTGAGTCACCCAGAGAATGTTGCAGACCACTTCTCATTTGGAGCCAAAGAAGCAACAATGTTAATCAGGGATCAGATACTTCCAAAAGAGATTCCTTCCCAAATTGAACTGGCCTTAGTCACATGTCTTAACCAATATACTCATGTGGAACAGCCCCAAGGTTTGTCTGACACCTCTTTATCCACCAATATACCAAAGCCTAAGCGGTAAACCACAAGCACAAGCGACTGTCAAGAGGATAGCCATAAGTTAGGTGATATCATTGAGCAAGAATCCAAAAGTGTACCTGAAGAGCCTATAGTGCATTCTTTCCCTATATCTGATACAAGAGATCAAGGAGCCCCACCTTTGGCTCATCTTATCCAAATGCCTACAAAAACTTCAAAAGGATCAACCCCAGCTGATGATTGACTTTGGACCCTCATGTTTGATGGATCTAAATCCAAGACAGGTTGTGTTGTGGGGATTGAACTAACCATCCCGAGAGGGAAAACATTCTTTGCTTCTTACAGGGTGCAATTTGGGTGCACCAACAATGTGGAAAAATATGAAGCTCTAGTTGAGGGTTGATGTTTGCACACAAGAAAAAGGTCACTGCCTTGATGGTCAAAGGGGATTCATAAATTGTTATCAAGCAAGTGTGTAGCCAATATACATGTCACAATAGAAGGCTGTCAGCATATAGAAATCGGGTATGGAACCTGATTGAGGACTTCAATGCTTTTGGAATTAGCTTGATCCCTAAAGAAGAAAATCATGTGGCTGATTCATTAACTGTTGCTGCAAGCACCCTAGAACCTATGCAAGGCTCCAAACTTAGAAGATTTTCAGTAGAACTAATTTCCACCCCTGTAGTTCTTGATAATATCAAGAATTTTCAAGTTTTTGATGATGACCGACATATCCTTGCTTTCCTAGCAAGTTCAAATGTTTTGGAAGGACAAATTGTTGATGAGTCCAATAGGGATCAAGGAGATTGGAACCCTGGAGATTGTGATACAAAAGGGGTCCTTAATCTGAAAAGTAATAACATTCCTAAGGGAATGGTTGCTTTAGAAAGAATTTTTGACTCAGACCCAAGGGCTTGGGAGAAGGCATCAACTGAAGATAAAGGAGGCGAATATGAAATTATTAATCTAGTTGATTTTGGCCTCGAAAGGAATGTCTATATAGGGAAAGCATGCCCTGAAACAATCAGAAAAGACATATTGATGGCACTAAAGAAAGATATTGCTGCCATAGCTTGGGGATATGAAGACCTAAAGACGTTTGATGCTACTACAATAACTCATACTATTCCCCATAAGCCCAAGGCCAAGCCATTCTGACAAAAACAACGCTCTGTCAATGCCATGATTGAACCATTGATTTTCAAAGAAGTTCAGAAATTGCTCTTTGCAAGGATAATCTTCCCTGTACGCCATTCAACATGGGTGGCTAACTTAGTCCCAGTCCACAAGAAGAACAGAGAGATTAGGCTATGTGTCGACTTCAGAAATCTGAATAGAGCTTCAGAAAAGGATAACTATCCACTCCCTTCTCTGGATGAAGTATTGCAGACAGTCAATGGATCTCAGATGATATCATTCTTGGATGGTTACCTAGGATACAATCAGGTGATGGTTAACTATGAAGACAGAATGAAGACAACCTTCACTACAAAGTGGGGAACATATGCTTATAGAAGAATTCCATTCGGTCTGATAAACATTGAAGCAACTTTTCAATGTGCCATGGACATAGCATTCAAGGACATAATCGGTAAATGCACTGTTGTTTACATGGATGACTTGACAGTGTTCTCCAAGGATAGATTGAACCACACTACAGACTTAGCCAAAGTTCTTCAAAAATGTATCCAGTATGGCATCTCCTTGAATCCCAAAAAGTGTGTGTTTGGGATTTTTGAAGGGAAACTTTTGGGACACATAATCTCTGAGAAAGGAATATCGATTGATCTAGACCAAGTTAAGTCCATTATGAAGATAGCCATGCCAGGAAGCAAGAAAGAGATGAGGTATTTCTTTGGAAAGATCAATTTTGTGAGAAAGTTTATCACAGGCTTTGTAGAGATTGTAAAACCATTGAATCAAATGATGAAGAAGGATGCCAAAATAGAGTAGAGTGATGAGGGAAAGGATTCATTTTCTCAAGTCAAGTGATGCATTTTGGAAGCTCCGGTTCTCACCAGTCTAGACTAGTTGAGACCGTTTTACATCTATTCCTTTGCTTCTGAACATTCTTGCGTCGTTGTTTTAACTCAACAAAGAGAAGAGGGAGAAGAGAGGCCAATTTCCTTTATGAGCTCTCCATTCAAAAATGTTGAGGTTAAATACCCACCTCTTGAGAAGCAAGCTTTTGCACTGATCCGAGTTGTCAAAAAGTTTAGGCACTACATCCTCTGAAGCCAAATTATTGCTGTGGTTCCTGACGCTGCTGTTAAGTCTCTACTTATGCAGAGCGAACTGGGAGAAAGAAGAGGGAAATGGATGACCATCTTGCAAGAGTTCGATCTAGAGACACACCCTATGAAACTTGTCCGAGGTTTGGGTCTGTCTAAATCTATGGCTGATGTTGGTAATAACATTATTTGTTAGCAATACGCTACTCAGTCCTTCTCAAATGACCCTTGGTATGATGACATCATTTGTTTCATGCTCAATAATCAGTGTCCGGAGGGAATGAAAGCCACTCAAAGGAGAGCACTGAGACTGAAAAGATCACACTATATGTTTAAAGGAGGATTGCTATACCAGAAGAATTTTGAAGGAGTGTACCTACGATGCCTTGATCAGCAAGAGGCTAAGCAGGTGATCTCTAAGTTTCATGGGAAACATGGTACGGGTCATGGTTCTACAAATTCGCTGGCACACCAAATCCTTAGATCTGGTTATTACTGGTCGTGTGTGTTCAAAGATGCCCATGAACATACAAGAATAGGTCACATATGCTAGATTTCTGGCGCATCGAAGGAACACCATGCAACCATGCCATTATAGCTCGTCTACGAGGTAAGGCCATTTGCCCAATGCGTGCTGGACTTTATTGGGGTAATTAATCCAAACTCTTCTGTAGGACACAAGTTTATCTTGATTGCTACTGATTATTGCACCCAATGGATGGAAGCTATACCTTGCAAGAATAGCACAACAAAGGTAGTGATCAAATTCCTCATCGAATGCATCACCACTAGGTTTGGAGTACACTTCACATTAGTATGTGACAATGGCTCTGCCTTTTCTTCTGCTGAGTTTATTTCCTGAGCTTATGATCACAAAATTGTATTGAAATACTCTTCAAATTATTACCCACAAGGCAATGGAGTTGCTGAATCAACCAATACGAATCTCTTAGGGGTAATTAAGAAATTCTTAGAAAACAACCCTAGGGACTGGCATACCCAGCTGAGATTTGCATTATGGGCTAATAGAAGTAGGATTAAGGATGCTTTAAAAAATTCACCATTCAAACTAGTGTATGGACAAGAGCCTATTTTTCCTATCCATTTGCAAATACCTATCCTTGAGTTCATGCAAAAATTCTATTCTAGTGATGATAGGATAGAAGTAAGATTAGCTGCCTTATTAAAACTAGAAGAGTAGAGGGATGCCGCCTTGCAACAATTCTTCACACATCAGGCTATTGTCAAATGTTGGTTTGACAAAAGAGCCAAAATCAAGGCATTCAGGATATCAGACCTTGTGTTGTTATGGGATAAAGCTAGTGAAAAGAAGGGCAGTCACCAAAATTTTGATAAACTCTAGTTAGGTCCCTATCAGATTGGTGAGATCTTAGGAGAAAATGCTTTTAGATTGAGTAGTTTAACTGGAGAACCTGTTCCCTTTCCTGTCAATGGGCAGTTTCTTAAGCATTATTTTGAGTTGTAAAGCATGCTAATTTTTTGTTTTGCATGTAAGTAATCTGCTTTTTTGTTTGTAAATAGTTTTTGGTTTATGTTGTTTGTTCCCTTTTTTGTCCCCTTGTTTCCTTTGTTCTTGGTTTCTGTTTTGTTTTGTTCTTGGGGGTTGGTTTGTTTCTTTCCATCTTGAAATGGTGGGTTGTTATCTGAAGCATACTTTGGTTGCTAGGAGAGAAATGGTTTAGTTATTTTTAGGCTTTCTGATTGGGTGCTCTTGTCCTAAATTCTTTGTTTTATGCCCATGGTCAACATGAGTTGTGGAAAGTCCTAAAAACAAGGTGCAAAGTAAATAGCCTTCATTGGCTCCCTCTGAAACTGTCACAAATCACCAAGATCATCTCCTCTTATAATGGTATATTTATCCTAGGGTGACAATGTTGTAAGATTTGAGTGAAAAATCTGATTCCCAAGAGCTGTTACGAGGTCCATGGTAGTTTTCAACCTAGATCAGATGTTAAACCATCTGACATATTGAGAAAGAACTAAATGAAATATCTAAAACTCTATGAGAAAACAAAAGAGAAAGAGAAAGAGAAAGAGAAAAGGAATTGTCTAAAGAAAAAAAAGAGGACTTGATATGAATGGGTGATTCCAGTATCTCTACCGGGGCTATGGATGCCCGACTGGAAATAGAGCAATGCTATGAGAAAACTAGAGGTATCTCCATCGGGGTTATGGACGCCTAACTAGCAGCGGAGCAATGCCCCAGGATATAATTGCATGACAGCTAATGGGAATCAACTCATGTAGCTCAAATCTTACACATTGTTGTCCGAAAGATGAATAAAACTTTGTAAAAGAGTGATGCACAATCAAGTAGACACATAGATTCAAAGATAGCCAGTGTTGATTTACATTTGAGATTCTAGCTTAGCCTTGGCTGCTAAATCTGACCCAATTGGAGTTGTGATGCTCATAATCCAGAGATTCTAGGTAGCTGAATCCTTCAGTTTCTTGAAAATGGTTAAACCATTTTCCTAGCCGAGTCACCATTTGTTATGCCTTGCATAACCACCCCATTTTATTCTGGAACAAAATGGGTCCCCCTTTGTCTTTTCCCTTTGGCCTTTGGTTTTATGCTTTGGGCGTTTTGCCTTTAAGTTCTGTCAGAAGCGGAACTGGGACCAATACCAGACGTGGAAATTCCTTCATAAGTTTTGATTCTTTCCGTCCTCGTTCCGGTCCCGACGGTTCTTTTTCTTCATCTTTTGTTCTTTCTCGGAGGCGGGTCCGGGTCCGAATTAGAAGGTTAAAATTTCTTCAAAGTTTCTCATTCGGGTTCTATCCCGGCCTTGACTCCGCCCCTCCGCTTTTCTCTCTTTCCTTTGTTGGTTTTTGTGTCCTGTGCCTTGGATGTTTTCGGCCCTAGGCATCTTTTTTTTTTTGTTTTGGCGGGTTTGGAACCGGATCGGATTCTGAACTTGGAATTCCTTCCAAGTCGTCTTTTCCTTTCCTTCCCTGATCCCAGTTCTGCCACTTTGGTTTTTTTTCCTTGCGTGTCCTTTCGTTTTATCCTGGCGAACTCAGAACCGGAACTGGAATTGAACCCTGAAACTTTCCAAGTTTCATGTTCTTGTTCCGTCCCGGTCCCAATCCTGCATTTTTTTGTTCTTTGGCTTTTATTTCTTTTGCTGTGTCGTGGGGTTTTCCTTCCCCTTCCTCTTTCTCTTTCTTGTCCTTTCTTCCTCTTTTTGGGTGACGTCAGAGGCGGGTATAGAACGAAACCTGAACCTGAAACTTGGAGAAGTTTCTAGTTTAGGTTATGGTTCCAACCCCAATTCTGCCTTGTTTGTCGTTTTTCCCTGGTTTCACCTAGTTCCCGTTTTGGTCCCGCTTCTGCCTCCGCCAGAGTTGGGTTCCTTTTGTCGAAAAATGGAGGCATGGAAAAATCGAATGAGATCATAAGCAGTAGTCTTTTGTTCTGATATATTTTATTTTGGAACTAATGGAGACCTTGTTTTACAGGAACAGGTCGTGTGCATGCGGATATCTCTCAAAGAAATCTTGCCGAATGATGAAACTGTATCAGTGTAGTAGTTTTCAGTTCGGGAGAAGTCTTGGCGACCAAGTAAAGTCTCACCGAAAGAAATAAGTTCAACACAATGTCTGGCCGAAGTGATAGGGTCCTGTTGACTTGGAGAATCTCAGCGCAGGGAGACGACTTCGGTGTGATGTCTTGCCGACCTGATAGGGTCTCACCGACATATTTTGTGCCCTCGGTATAACATGTTAGACTCGCTATGACCTCCCCTGATTGATGTAAGTCTTGTCGATAGCAACAAACCTGCTTATGAAAGATATCGCTGACTTTTAGTGCCTGTTATAACGTCTTGCCGAATGCGGATGTCTCGCCGATGGAAGGAGGCACTACGGTATTTCACCTAAGGTCACACCGACAACTTGCAGAAAGATAGATCTAGAGTGGGAAGAGAGCCGAAGGAAGAAGGAAGCTATGAGTCAAAGGGATAGCTGGTATCTATTGATAGAGGTAGCTCGACATTAATGGTGATATTTTAGGGCATTCAAAGCAGCTCCGTTGGAGTTCAAAAATGGACACAGAGGCATAGAAGTAAATGTGGTAGTTGCAAAAGATCTACAGATCACCTCCAGAATGATCCTTCACCAGCATGGATGGTAGGAGTGCGCATTTAATGCAGGACCGACTCTCTTCAAAATATCTGGATGCCAACCCTCTGACACTACAGATATTTTGTAAACCCTAAAAATAGGGGCTGACATTCTTTTCAGGAGGTGGTGTATATATATGGCATTCTTGCCTCTTTGTAAAAGGGTCATCTTCCTTTTTTGGCTAGAAGTTAGAGGAGATAGAACTGTATCTTGTTTCTTAGTAAAGGGAGCTTGTTTTATCTTCTTAGTTAGGAATTAGATTCAGCATAGGATGGAATGTATCTTTCCAGTTTTCCTTAGTGTAGATGGAAGTAGTCTGAACACACATGTTTTCTGTACATTGGTGATTGTGCCAGATTTTTAAATGTTGATTATCTATCTCACTAACAGTAGAAGTAACCAAATTCAAATCTACTTTATATTGTGTTCTAGAATGGTATTCATCTTAAGTTAATCATCTGATTTTGAAAGCTTTCAAGGAATGAAATCTTATTTTGTGTTTTGCTTAAATGGTAATCTATAATCAGTTGTTGAAATCAACAATGTGAATGAATGCAACTATGTGTTAATCACAAGTTAATTTTTTTCTTCAGATTTAGTTAGAAATTCCTTGAGAGGTAACAAGTTTGGTTAAGTTAGATGAATTATAATTCTTTTCAGCACCAAAAGCTTGACCTATCTTTTTATGTTTCTTTAAAAACCCCAGTTAAAGTAGGTTTAAATTCATGCTTGATCTTAGAACAATCTATAAGCCCAACACCAACAGGCCCCTTGCTTATTACTGTTACATTGACCACTGAAGAACATCAACACAATTGAGAACCAACTATAAAGACCTTGGGAGCTAAGACATCCATGTGTTTTCTTTCTTTTTAAGGAGAAACAAAGTAGCAATATTATGTTTGCATGTTGCTGTGTCAAAACACACGTCAACAGAAATGAGGTCTCATGGTGTTGGAATGCCATGACAATCAAAAGCATTTGATTGTCATGGAATTCCATTAGGTCATGAGACCTCATTTCTTTGAGGCATTTTTTCAAAGAGTTCACTGCCTTGTCTATGATATTGCTTACTATTATGCTTTTGATAGATTTTTTCCAAGCATCCATAGCTTGTTCGAAAGCACTTGTTTTAGGATTTTAGCCATAGCAACAAGGCAACACTTGAACTATTTGACAAAATGCTTTGGTAGAAATGTATGAAAAATGTGGTAGTATAGACAAGGTAGTGAACTGTTTGAAAAAATTCCTCAAAGAAATGTGGTCTCATAGAATTCCATGACAACTAAATGCAATTGGCAGCTGCTCCTAGTTATTAGTTATGCAATGTGAAGTACTTGCATAACTGCTTAGGTTGACTTTGTAAAAGCTATATTGTAATTGAAATTTTGTCATCTATTAACATCTAGTTATTAGTTATGAAATGCGAAGCAATGCTTTGAGTTTGAAAGATGTGCAATGCAATGTAATCAACATTATGAATATAAAATACAAAAATCTATTTTTTACTAAGTTACCAGTTCGGTTTTGGGTTCAGGATTGAGTTTTAGAGCCCGGTTTGCCGGTTTGGGAATTTTTTTTTGGGAGTTGGGTTCATTTTGGTTTCGGTAATACAAAAACATATAATATCAAAAATATATAGATATTTGTAGTAGTAATCAAGTTCAAAATAAACCACCATATTAATAGTCAAATAACATAGCAAAAATACACCACCACTTTCATAGTGAAATATTAAAATATTAGTGATCTACTCGAATTTCATGATACAAAATTATAAATTAAAGTTAAAAAATACAAATTTTCAAGTGTTTACAATCAGCCATTATTGATCATTGATCAATCCGAAAAGTGTGAACATTTTTCTGTGTGGAAGGCAGAGCCAAAACATTTTTCTTGCAGATCGTAGAAGAATCTCAGTGATTTTTTGGGTGTCCTTGCCTTGGAACGGAACTATCCCGAGCCATGAATGATTGACCAGGAACTGTGAGAAAGAAACAAGATAAATCACATGCAACTTGTTGCAATTTCTTTCCTTGGGAAAAAGGGTAAAGTTTTTTTTAGGGAGAATATCCTTTAGAGTTTGAACGCATTGATAATTTTCAAGATAGACTTAGCCAAATATGTCATCTAGGTTTGAAGCTTTTAGGTAAAATATTTGCTTCTTAAAATTTTGTTCAAAATTCAAGATGCAGGCTCTCCTCCCTTAGGGAAGAGAAGGCCTATCAAACCTAACACTCTTATGCAACACTTCTTAAGTTCTTGTTGATGCAATATTAGATGCGAAGTTTCAAAATAGGCATGGTTATATAAATTCTCATCTCATGACTATCATTGCATTAAATTAAGAATTTTCAATCCTTTATGGTCTACACAAGAGAAGTATGGAGCAATGTTCCAATGCTAAAGTCTTATTGTGAATCTCTTTGCCATGAGTGGTTCAAAAATGAGGAATCTGTCTTTAGCACCAAATGAGAAATATTCACAATATGTGCTAGGAAGGAATAAGTCCATAAGATTGAGTATGAAAGAACTGAGAATTACAAAATTGGCTTACGTTTGAATTCCAAACACATAAATTTTCACACTTTTCGATGTTCACACGTAAGTCAAAAAGTATATGTGCGTAAGTTGTATACACTTGAATACACATAACTCATATCTATTGAACCATGAATTTATAATGCAAATATGGACACCATCGATTAAAAAGATTTGTATTAAGCAAATAGCCATGTACGCATACATCAATATATCTCAATATAAGTATAAAATATAGTTACAAAATAGCCATATAGGCTTACAAGAATGCCATATAGGCATACAATGTCAAATGTATCCAATACAAAATATGTACAAAACTGCCATGTAGGCATACAACAAAGGGCTCTGCATTCAAAATTCATTTCTCTCCATGCTTTGGTTGAAATACAATTTTCTTTCCCTTTGCTAGGCGATCTGATGGTGATAGGTCTATCACCCATTTCTGCTGTGCTCGAGGAGTGCTCCTGCAGCTCCTCCTAGTGTTTAGCTCCTGGTGAAGTTTCAACTGTTACAATAAGAAGTAAAGACATTAATATATAGAAATTACATTATAAAAATTAATATATTTAACAAAATAATCACTTACAACCATCTCACGATCGCTCTCCTCGATGGAAATATTTGCACATCGATGCTCAGGTTTGCTCAAGCCCTGTATAAACCATCCAAATAGGAATTAAACTACAAATCAATAATGGTTTGATTTTTCACTAGAACTAGTTCATCTATAACAATGAATGTAAATTGAAATTTAGTAATTTTCCTCATACCTCCCCTATTAGAGCCATTGAGGATTGTATAGCAGAGGAAACACCAATATCCATTGCCCTCGTAACATTTGGCGGTGTTTCTGTCACCAACATCTGAAAATAAAACAACAAATTATTCAATCACAAAAAAGTTACAATATCGATCCATGTGATGACTTATAATGTATGAGATCTAAAGAACAAAATTTTGAGTACAAGTATTAAACAGATATATTTATGATTATTAGTTATCGAATTTGAAGTAATGCTTTGAGTTTGAATGATATGTAATGCAACGTAACCAACAATATGAATATAAACTACACAAATCTATTAAACTTAGAATTCATTACCTAAGTTCTCTTTATTCTATATTAGCTCCATGAACGTTTGAGCAAATCTACTAGCACTTGGAGGTGTTTCCTTGAAACCTCCAACAGTACCTTTTTCAACATCCAAAATCACATATTAAAATACCATTCGTAAAACAATGCTATTAACACATGTAATAAATTTATAATTGTTTACTAACTTTACATACCCCACCGATAGGTGTACTGGAAAAATAAGTAGGTGGATGACTGGTGTATCCAGTCTCTACACTGTGACCCTACAATTTTATTACAATAATAAAACTAAATTAGTTAATCTTGCATTTCACAATCAAAATTTAATAAATTAAATTCAATGAACATGCTGAATTTTACCTGATTGTCAATGCCATATGCATCATGCAAAATGTTAGCTGTCCTCTCCATCCTCATAGATGCATACGGATCAGGCTGCGTAGTAGCATATGGGTCTTGTGTAGCACCCTCCTGAGTGCTAGTAGGGTCATACAAACAAGTCGCCCTGCAAGATTGACACACATGGGTTTGAAGGCCACCACCTGAAGACTCCCCTGAATGGCACTATACAATAGGGCTAGTGTGATGGAAGACACTCTAGGTCAAAGTTGTGATCACTTGCAATGTCTCTATGTTTGCACTCTCCTTCGCAATGGCAGGTATCACAATCTTCTCACAAGGTGGCCTAGCGAGAGCTCATCTCCCTTGCCTATTAAACTTAGAATACAAACTCACTGTATAGTTTCTTAAGAAAATATTGGGGGACTTCATAATTATTGCACAGTGGGTAATCAAAGACCATATACCATCTTTCATAAAAATAGTTCTTAATCTCTTGGTGGTGGCACCAATGAATAAGAAACCTCTTTGCATTGAGGATAAGATTTTTATTTTTTCTAGGGTCAGTGAATAGAGAGCACAAATCACCTTTAGTAATTTTTAAATATTTTACTTGTTTATATGATAATTTGTCTGCATAATATGTCGTGGCTGTCTACCTCCTATCTTGCCATCCACATATTTGTTGGGTGATTGCATCTACATTTTTTAACATGTCTTTCAATGAACTTTCTAGAAGCATTCTTTCTGTGGTTGAAGCATTTGGATCACTCAACCTACTGATAAGATCCTCAAGTTGTTTTCTATTGTTCTCAATTTCACTCAAATTTTCTTGAGTGCCAGAAGGGAATTGAGAGAATGGTGGGGGAGGTTGATTTTGTTGAGGATTTTGCTGTTGAGGATTTTCCTCCTCTTCTTGTTGAGGATTTGCAAGATTTCCTACAATTTAAAAAAAAAACAATCAAATCTAACCTAAAACAAAGAAAATCAATTTCAAACTAACAAATAGCAAACAATACTTACCTCCCACATCTCTTCATCGTCATGGCACCATATTTGCAAACAAAATCCAACTGCTATTGATGAAATTTTTAGAAATCCTTCCTCCTAGAATGCGAGTGCAAAAGTGAGGGTTTTTGGCCGTGGGCAGAGCTGAGAAACAGTGAGAAGCAAATGATACAGATTTCACCTTTTTTTTTTCTTTTAAAATCAAATAGCATGTGCACATTATAACGCGCTCGCGTTATCTCCTTTCAATTTTTTTTTCCCATTTGGCCACAAAAGTGCGACCAACTTCATGCACCCACCCATATTCATTAAAAAGTATAAGAAAAATTGGGGATAAACTACATGTTGTTAGCTAATTTCTCTTGAAAGTGATTTCAAAAATACTAATTTTTTTTTAACATTTTAAGGGGGCCACAACAAGCGCTATGTTATATTTTTTTAAAAAAAGTAGGACCAATTTGTGTGGCCCCCTTTTTTGAACACCTTAATCTCTACCATTTAAAAAAAAGGTTAGTAGTTTAGAAAGTAGATTTAGAGTACTATGACCCATGCTTTTGTTGCATCTTAAAATTTTGAGTGTAACTATCCTCAATTTCTCATCCAAGGTCTATATTTCTTGATTTTAGAAGAAAAAGAAAGGGGTCACTTAAGACCCCCTTTTGGCCCCCCATCTCTATGCACTTACCCTAAATATTTATGTCGAAGGTGTTCCATATGAGAGGAAGTTGCTTGGCTTAAGGGTTGACAACATAGAGTTTTGCAAAGGTGTGCAAGATGATGTAACATGCATCACACCCTTTGATTTCCACTATTTTTCATTCACCATTTCGCCCTTTTTTTGTCTTAGCGAAGAAAGCAACACATGTGAACAAAAAAGTGTCAATGAAAAACAAGGGCTGAAAATAGTGTGGATTCATTTACCCTTGCAATATTAGATTATGTCTTTGATGAAGTGACAACCAACAATATTCTCTATTGAATGAGGTTAGTACAGTATAAATGTTTGTGTTTAATACTATCTATATCATATCAATCTTTACAAAGGACTAAAGTAGGGAAATGGGATTGGGAAGCATATTTTAGAAAATAAACATAGCAATAATGCAAACAATTTTTTGTTATAAAATGGTAGAAGCATAGGAATAAATTAGTTTAATGAGACTCCAAAGCCTATGTTTCAATAGGTAGTGTAATTGTTGCATATACACACTCAACAACTAAAGGTCACTTGTTCCAAATGAATGCCCACATAATGTCTCCAATGCACTGCTCATTCCCATCTACAAGAAGAACATGGAAAACCACATAAGATATAATAAATGCAACAACTTCACAAATGATTGTCCAAATTAGAAATAACAATTTCAATAATTGTTTAACTTGATTAGTGACTAGTTAGTGGATATTTTATATTTAATTCACCATGATTCCCATGGCTAGGCCTTCAATAACAACATCATTGATGGTAACTGCAACAAGTTCGATGGTGACAAGGTGGCCAACAAATGCATGGGTTACAACTTCTAGAGAATAGATACATATTGAAGTAAGAATTATAGTGCCAACAATGTACCACAACTTCTTGTATTCCTACCAAATTTCATTAATTAAAGAGTGATGGCTAAAATCATAATTGCAATCATCTATTGGTATATCTTGCTTGGTTTCCAATAGACTAGATTAAATGAAGTCTACTTCCATTTCCAAGAGCCACAAAATTTTTCCGTAGGGAGCATTAGAAGATGGTATGAGAGTTAGTGTTGAACATGTTATGATTTTAATTTTGTAACACCTTGATTGATATTCATTGAAGAATGTTGGCAATTCCTTGAAATTATACATATCCACAAACTCTTAACGTTTGTAATTAAGACTTAAATTTGATGGTCAAGTGGCTATACTTTTACATTTTTGTCATAAAATTAATTATAGTTTTAGAAATACTTGATAAACGGGGAGTGCTTTGATAGGCTATTAAAAATTTAAAGGGTTGTAGTTGTGTGTGTATACATATGTATGTATATGTGTGTACATACTGTAATACACCTTAAATCATTTGAATGGAAACAATCAGTAGATAGACATCACCATTTCTTAAAATATGGGGCGTTAAAGAAAATATAAACCCTAGTTGCAATGAATATATCATGATATATAAAACACTAGTTTGAATGGATTGAGGGTTCAAGTTTTACTTTTTAGGTTTTTTTCTTTGAGTTTTTTCTTTTTTATGTTTTTAATATTTTAGGAATAAATTAAATGAAATGTATAAAAAATAAATAAGGAAAAACATGGAAAAATAAAAAAATAGATAAAAGTAATGAAAACTAATATTTTCATAAACATGACCAGTACTGGCATGGTGTGATGGTTTAATGGTGGCATTGTTGTTCTTGCCACCAAGATTCTAACCTCGTTGGGGTGGTATTGTTGAATGGTTGTATTATGGTTCATAGCTTCAGTTAAAAAGCGTTTACCCCTTGAATAAAAAAATAAATATTTTCACAAACATGAGCTAAGGAATTTTTGGAAAATGAAGAAATGGACTATAGAAATAAGTTAAAAAGGCCTTCAATTTAACCCATGTACCCTTATCAACTAAAAAACCCTATTGATGTTGTCCAATACATCATTGTCTTTGTTTATCCCATGCCATGTCTATCTCTATTTTTTTACATTTAAAGGAGAGAATAAATGGATTTGTAGATTTAGTTTAGAGTTATGTTAAAAAAAATACTTTGATTGAAGGTGATGTCACATTTAACTAAAGTTGTATGCTTTTTTGAAGGCTCCTAATAGGTGGCATGCCAAATATATTTGATGGAGGATAATTCATTTAAGGATTAATTTCCTTTAAGTTCTTTTCTCATTGTTGGCACCCAAGGGTCAAACTTCTACCCCCCTACAAACTTGTGGCAAGGATTTATCCTTCCACCCATTAGCATGTTCCAAATCTCTAGTATCCTCTTACATAGTCTAGAGGAAAATGAGAAAGGATGCACTAAACCTTTTTTCATCATAGCAATTCTCATTCTTAAGCTTACACTTTTTCATACACTTATTTACTTAATCATATTTAGCTATTGAGTTGAAGTGACTTATTTTCTAGTCTCATACCATTTGAACATGTAGTAATTTCATGTATCTTGTCATTAATTTTTTCATACATTCTATAAAAATTATGATATTTTCTTGGTGATTCATGCCACTTAAATAGGTTACATAGATCATCCTCCAAATTGGGCTTGACTAAAATTAGACTAAATGATACTAAAAACACCATTATGATGACAAACATGCAAATATGAATCTAATAGTGATAAAAATATAATTGGAGTAATATAAGCATAATTGTGAATGTATAGAAATGAGCTAGTAAAATATCCATATAAAATGTGGCTAGAACAATGTTGAAAATGTGAATGTAATTATAAAATTTCAAGGATGTAGATTATGATTGTCAAGTGTGTGAATAGCGTTATTCTATATTCCTTATTAATTCTCCACATGAGTTGAAAATGTAAACCCCATATTCCATCTCCTATTCACCCAATGGCTTATATGACAATCCTCCACGTGTGAATCATAGGGATTCTTATATAATCCATTCATTATGGATGAAACTAGAAAATAGAGATATTGGGTTACTTACTTGATTCTTAAATGATGATTTAACAATAATATAAGAAAATTTGTACATTTAGATTATATAAATGAAAATGGAGACATTTTGGATAATTTTGTCGCTCCATAAAAAATAGACTATGATGAAAAAATAAACATTAACAACACAACGGAAATAAATATTTAAAAAATTATTCTCCAAATAAAAATATTTTAATTACCTTAAATACTTTAAATTATTTCACACTCTACTACACCAACTAACACTATAAAAACAAGTATTAATGATACCCAATAATACTTCACCTTCTCTATTAAGCAATTGTCTCTCCTTAAAAAAGACTTCACAATCTTAATTAATGCTGTATCTTTATTGGAAAGTTAGTTGTACATTAACTTTCCTTTCAAATTGCATTGCATTATTTCTTTTTAATAAGAGGTGTTCATTCACTACCTCTATACTAAGATTTTTTCAGTTATCTTGAACATCATCCAATCTCTTTTGATAGCTAAACCACCACCCACTACACACGTCTCAATGCATTCATTTCTTCACTTTTTTGCTGAAGAGATTGAAGTGTCATATTAAACACCATAAAAAATAGTGATCAAAATTTTGAGCTTCAACATGATTACATAAATATTCAATTAGGTTTTGCATTCATTTCTTCACTTTTTCACTAAAAAGATTGAAGTGTCATATTAAACACCATAAAAAATAGTGATCTTTGAGCTTCAACATGATTACATTAATATTCAATTAGGTTTTTTATTTTAATAGTTGAAAAGAAATTAAACTTTAGATTTTTTTTGAGGTTATGATTAACCCATCATATGAAAAATACACAACACACAAGCGAGTTTTAGATAAAGCAGGAGAAAAACTCTCCCGAAAATAATTATTATTAATACAAAGCCGTAAGTGCCACTAGAAAGCTGAAGAACGGCTCTAAATAGAATGAATGACAGTCCCTCTACAGAAACATCAGAGCAAAAAGCATTAAAAAATCATTTATAGTACAATGGCCGAAGCTGAAACTCAAGGATATCCCTTATACCCATGCCCATTTCTCTCATCTCGCCTATTGTTTCTGAACGCACAACACCCCACAGAATAAACCACAAGCAGAGCAATGAGCACCACAATATTGATAATAGCAATCTTACGCCAGTCGTGCTTCAAGTTTGCAAGCACACCCGCCTTGCAGGAGTTACAGCTATAGCACAGTTGATCCTCATCATTACTCCACCTGCTACAGTCTACGTCCGTTGAGTTGCTTCCTGTGGATGTGGAAGTCCAATAAGTGGCGTTCACATACGAAAAGTTGCACGAGCTTGGAGGCTTACAGCAACCGGACTGCAATATTCGATTCATATTTCACGTGTCATTAATACAGTCAGATATCAAAATCGTAAAATACAAAAGGAAGGAGGGAACTCAAGTACTCCGTAGTTACAATATTTAAGAAACAAGATAAAAACAGGAGATTTCCGGCGTGAAAGTTCAAGTGAATTACCTGAATTGGGGATAAATTCCTTTTGTAAAACTGCTCTGCAACTTCGTTGACCGATTTATCGGCCAGGCTTTTACATACTTTCGCGTCTTGCAGGCAGCTTTTGATTTTGTTCCAATTGCTGCTCTTCTCCACTCTCTTCTGCAGCCAATTTGAGTAGTCCCCAAGCCGGTATTCTTTGTACCCTTTCCCCGAAACGGCCTGTCCAGCGCCCTTGTTGGTGACGACGAAGGCGAAGACGGTGAAACAGAACAAGAGCAGAATGAGAATAAACATAACGGCCAGGTAGAACCACATGAGCCATGTGATTCTGCAGCAGGCTCCCACCAAGCCGGCGAGAGAGACGAGCATGAGAAAAGCCCCGATGGCAATCACAGGCCATTGAAGAAACTTCTCGCAATCAGTGTCTGCCTTGGTTGCGAGCCATATTCCTCCGCCTAAGATCGGGATGGACAGCACAAATGTGGCAAAATTAAGTAATCCGATGATGTTGTTGCTGAAACGAACCATTTTGAAATATCTCCCACCCAAGAATTGAAGCAGTCCGTGTGTATGAAATGGAATGGGAGTGCAGGGCGCTTATAAAGCCGAGCAGGGGCAGAGATGAAATGTCGGTCCTACTCCCGTGGTTGCGTCTCCGCGTTTGTTATGGTTCGGGACTTTCTTTGGGGTTTCCTTCACAGGCTTTATGTCGAGTAAGAGGATATTGACCGCACATTTTATGTCTGCCTTTTGCTTGAAGCCGTGTATACGGCCGTTACTAAGAAATGGCTTAGAACTCTATAATAATGAAGAAATGATTTAAAAATAAATAAATAACGTTGAGAATGTGATCGTTGAACACGTTGCTTGCAAAGTCCATGGGAGTGGGACCCCATATTATACTTCTTTTGTTTATTGTCACTCACGCTAATTCACACACTTCCTCATTTTCACACTTATGTAGAATTTTGTATATTCATTTTTAATTAATTAATTTATTTTTGTTTCACATTAATAGGGGGACTCAGCTAACTCCTAGACAAAAAATACCTATGTACATACAAAAACGCATGAAAACATACATAACAACATACATGGTACCATACATAACATGAAGAGACGATACTTCGTGGGGCCTGATAGACGAATGATAGAAGTGACATAAACAACATAAGGAAAGGGCACAAAAAAGCGAGGAGGTGTTCGTCGCCGATAATATGCCGTTGTTTTTTTGCCTTATGCGAGAAGGTAACCGTTAGTGTGGGAAGGGTGGTGCGGATAGGCGGTGCAGATAGTTTAAATTGTTCGGTATTGTTCACTTGGAAAACCCGTTGTGCTTTGGGTATTCTCATTTTGTAGGTTGAAATTGAAACGTTGGAAAACAAGGGCACATCGCAGGCAGGGGAGAGGACCAAGCGACTTGAGGTGAGGTGTTTCTAATTGATTGTATGCAATGTTGAAGGTTTTTATGTATTGTTTCATCCGTTTTTGTATTGTTTGACATGTGTTGGTGTATTGAAACTTTCCAAACTAATACTATAGGTTACCAACAAGCTTAGGAAGTACAAAAACAAGGTTTTCAATGTTGTACAAGACAGTTTTCAATGTTGTACAAGGCAGTTTCAGGCCTAATCAAGAACTCATTCACCTTTACTAGCGAATGGGTCTTGGATAAGGAATTTTGAAATGTTTTTGTTAATTTCTGAGTGATTTTTAATGCCTTTTCAGATACTAGAAGATATAGTCCAGGTCTGAATAGGGACTCATTCACTAGTAAGGGTGAATGGGTCCCAAATTAGGGTTTTAAAAAGGTGAAAACTATAATTTTTAAGTTGTTTTATGTATTTTTCATGCCTAGTTGAACAAATTGTAACTTGTATGACTTAAATTTTCAGAATTTGATGACCTAATGCAAGTGAAATGAAGGGAAAATGATGACCTATATACCACCTTTTGAAATGCAATTTTGTTTTGATTTTCAAATGCAAATGTATGAGATGCAAAATGACTAATTTGTTTTTGTATTTTTCATATTTAGAGAAATGCAAAACAATGCAATTCGAAACCCTAAATGAGATGCAAGTTTGCAATGAAAAACAAGAAACCCTAAATAAGATCTTTAATTCAATGCAAATGAATGCAAAATCTAGCCTAGGATGCAATGAAAGACTTCAAAATCAGAAAATTGTAATATTCAATGAGTTGGGTTCACTAAAATGTTTAATAGAAAAAGTAAGGTTTACCACCATGAATGAACAAGATGATAAACCACTAATTTCTTTTTCTTATTAAAACACTCAATTATGAGGGCTAAAACATGTAAATAACAATTAGAAATGCAACCTAACAGTTATAGCAACAAAAAGGTAGGCTTTAAGAGGGTAAAATGATGTGTACCTTGCTAGAAAAGTGTTGTTTTAGGGACCATTGAGGACTCATTCACCTTTAGTCATGAATGGGTCATTGGGTCCCTCTTAGGGCTTTCAGAAAGTGCCTTCTAGGTTTTTTTTCTCTTAGTCTATGACTCCAAATTCTAGATACATCAGCCCTACTAAGGACTCATTCGCCTTTAGTGGCAAATGGGTCCTTTTAGGGTTTCAAAAAACTGACTTTTGGGTTTTGTTCCTTTATATTTGCACTCCCAAATCCTTGGTTATCAACTCCCAAAAGTCTGAAGTAAATTCTATAGCCTCCTTTCTTTGTTATTGCACTATAAATGACAATTTTGTAACTTGACAACTTTTACTATTTTGCTCCAAATCTTGCTCTTCAACATAAAACTCACAATCACACATGCAAGCAGAGAAAAATGTTGTTTGTTAGGGGACAAGGGTTTTCCTTGATCAAACCCCTTGTAGGTAATTAAAAACCAAATGATGAAATAAAGGAATTGAAGCATGAAACAAAAAATGAGGGACTGCAAAGATACCTTGGATGATGTATTATGAAACAAATATGCAATCTATCATGTAGTGGCCATGAAGAATGCAAATCTTGGATCCTTGGATATGATTTGAACAATGGTTGCAAGTAGATCTTCAATGCTACATCCGCTTCTTTGGCTCAACAACATGAATAAATGCATAAAACCCTTGATATGATGTTAAGATCTTGAATTGCTGCAATAAAATCTTGAAATCTACCTTGAAATGCCTTATGAATGCTCTTGTAATGCTCTTGTAGACTCAAACTTGAATGCTCCAATGCTTGAAATGAATTGCTAGGAGAAACAATGTCAATTAACCCCTTATTTATACTAAATTAGGAGATTAACCCCAAAATTCAAAGAATTCAAGACGACCTCAGACTTGGGTATTAAAATTATAAGGATCCCACCACAATTAAATTAAAAAATGGGAGTCCTATTGAGGGAGGACCCATTCGCCACTAAAGGCGAATGGGTCGTGGCATAGTTTCCAGGACTGAGCTTCAAGAGGTGAAATAACATAAAAAATCCACCTCAAAAATGTGGAGAACGGGGTGTCCTATGTGGAGAGGACTCATTTTCCATTAAAATTGAATGGGTCCTAGCAAAATTTATAAGACAAGTTTTCCAAATTAAATGTCATACAATATCATTAATCAGTGTCAAGATAGATCCTTGAAAGGAGGGCTTGAATTTGATTTAAAAGGGCCAATTAAACTCAATTAACCACCATTAATTAAGGGGACCCTCGATAAATGTGAAATTGTGTTACAACACTTTACAACACCTAAATAAGGTACAAATTAAATATATTTTATTTGGAAAAATTCCCATTATCTACTTAATTAAGAAAATGAATCCTAGAAAAGTGTGAAAGTGTGTTACAACACTTTACAACACCTTTGCAAAGGACCAATTAAGGCATCTTTTAGTTATGTAAAGGTCCTAGAATATAGTGTGAATGTGTACTAGACATTACAACACCATCCCAAGACACCATTAGTTTAGTTTTAATGTATATTACCATATCAAACAAAAAAAAGGCTACTTTTTCTGTTACTACATTAGTGTTACACTAAATAAAAATTACAAAAGTTTTGAAACTTGTGTTGAGTTTGTTGGGAAAGGCACGTGTTGTTCACCTTGTATAATGCTTATGATGCAATTTTTATATTTAGTTTTGGTGCACCTAGGGTGTCTATGCATGCATCACATGGGTTAGGAATATTTGAGGCTACTTCCATGTTTCTTTTTAACATTAGGATAAATATTTAATGTGGGTTGCACATTGGAAAAATAATTTATATTGGGAAAAATTAGCACTAATTGTAAAAACTTAGTACCAAAAGGGATTTTTTTGTACAAAAAAATAAATAAGGTGGACATGGTTTTAAGGTTCATGGTTTATGCACAATAGCACTTTTTGGTTTTATACAATCTTATTTCTATAAAAGAAATCACATGGGTAGTTGTTCAGGTTGGTTGTCATAACCTTTGACTTGTTGGCTAAGGTTGATTGAACATCTCTTCTAAGTTGTATATGTGAGGGGATGAAGTATGGACTAAGATGTGTGGTTACAAAATTCTTATTTTATTTTTCATGTGGAGTGCAATTAGGGAGTTTGATATTTTATAAACCTTATACGGATAGTCTACAAGTGTATTGAAATTTTTTGATTAGACAAAATATTGACTATATGATTACTTTTGGAGGTTAGGTTTTTCCCTCATGAGGATTTTCCCAAGGAATATCTTGTGTCATCCTAATGTAATTTTTAATAATTATTTTTCATTGTGGAATCTAAATAATTATTTAGAAATTTATCTTTCGGAGTTTTGTGGAAATATTTTACTATTGCTATAAAATTCCTTTCATTTGGTATCAAAGCTTGGTTCTCAAGTCGTGGAACAAGATCTTCCTAGTAATGTTAATATTTTGAAGAAGTATATTAATTATTGTGCATAATTGAATCCATGGCCTTGTAGAAAAATAATGATGATATTTTCAAGGTCATATGTGTGTTTGCAAACTTCTGTTGTTGCAAGTTTATGGTTTGATAGAGATTTAGAAAGTAGGTTTTCTATTTGGGCTCTTTCAATGAGGGTTTTTAGGTTGATGATTTATAAAGGATTTATATACAAAAAATAAACCTCACCATTTGGTCCAAAAGACCCAAAATCTATAGATCCATTTAAAATAATATGGGGTTTATAGAAAAATTGTATTGGATTTTTGGGGTCAAGGAGATTTTTTTTGGTCAAAGATTATATGAACAATTGGGAAATGGGATCTTTATAACCTAGGTCATAGAACACCACTATTCTCCTATTATCATTCAATTATGTCCTAGGATCCAAAATTGGATTGACTATCAACCTCAAAGGTGAGTCAATTCTCAACAAGGATGACCTAGGAGGGGTTCTTTTAGGGTTTGAAGGGTTCACCACCAAGCAGAAGCTTGGAAAAGACAACTTAATTTTTAACTCACAAAACCTAGTAATGTAAGCCAAATAATGAGTCCAAATGATGAAATTAAGCTACACCAAGTTAGGGTATGTGTACTTGGGAAGTCTGGAAATGTAATGAGGATGTTGGAAATGTAAAGAAGCTGCCCAAATAATCTAGGGAGGACAAAGACGCCCAAGTTGGTGTATTAGTCCCACTGTTGTTTTTTAGGGTAGATGTGAAGTCTTCGAATGACAAAACAAGATTTGAAAGAATCCTTGCAAAATATGCTTGGGAGGACTAAGATGCCCAAGGTGGCATATTAGTCTCGCTCTAAATTTTTGAAAACTCTAAATGTTATCCTAAGCTCCAAGGTCTACACTTGCTTCCTTTTCGATCTCAGGTTCCGAAACTTCCGGATTCGGCCTGTAGGTGTGTTTCCATGAAGATGACAACTTTGTAATGAAACTTTGAAACTTTTATAGCTTTTCACTCTAAATGATCTTCAAGAATTCAACCTAGATTTGCAATCACAAATATGCAAGAGGGGCAAAACTTGTTGTTTGTTAGTGAATGGGGGTTTGCCTTGGTCAAACCTGTTGTTGGTAATTAAACCTTGAAATTAAATAGAAATAATGAAGGAAATGGTGAATGAACAACATGCAATGCTAAAACTCACCAAACCCTTGTAAAGTGTACAAACTTGTGTGCAATGGCTGCAATGGATATGGATATTTAACCAAAGGAATGATCTTGAATTGCTTTGCTTGAATCAAAAACCTACATCATAAATGTTAGCACAACAACACACACGATACAAGAATCTCTTTGATATGATGGTTGAATCTTGATAATGGCTCCAAATGCTAGATGAATCTTCTCTTGAATGCTCTTATGAACCCAATTTGATATTATGAATGCTCTCACAAAAGACTTGGATTGAAATGAATGAATGAACCTTGCATTTATACTTATCTATGCTTAATATCCTAAAATTACATCACACCAAGCCGACATATGAATTCATTAAATAAAGGAGGCTAAATCCCACCATAATTTGAAATTAAATCCTAAAAAATAAGCCAAGGACTAAGACTCCCTAGGTGATGTCTTAGTCCTAAGGCTCAAATCTGGGGGCACAAACTCCAAAAAGGAACCTTTTCAGGTACATTCAAAATCAGGGTCCCAAGACCCATGGAGGACAAAGACGCCCTATGTGGCATTTTAGTCCCACTCCACAAATCAAGGACACACAGATAGAATTATTAAATGATCATTTATCTTTTGATGTTTGTCAAGATTTTCTAGAAAATATATAATTCATAGGGCTTGTGGATGCAAAATAGGACCAATTAAGCCATAAAGAAGCATAAATAAAGCAAGGCGGGCCCAAACAAGTGTGATAATGAAAGGGTATGCATTTTACTACACTACATTATATATATCACATATGGATCCATATGGTCCACATGGTCGTATGTAGGGTGTATTCTCAAAGAGAGATCTAGTATAATCATTATTTGAGAATATTCTCGCTTATACAAATAGTAAATCTATAGGGTAAATGTATGACAAAATTAAAATAATTAAGAACAATAGTATTGGTCACTAGTAGAGATTGATAGGTCATTGAGTACCATAGAGTTTTAAAAAGAGTGAAGCACAAGATCATATGTTGGACCATTTTTTGGGTTTCATTGAATAACTCCTATTCTAGTATAGCGGTTAGCTCTAGGTCATGTTTGAACCATGAGGCTAAGTGTGTCAGGTCACACCATCATTATAAGCTTCTTCCATAGGGTTGATAATAAATAGCTTCCACCAAAGGTGTAGCCTAAGAATTGTCTTGACCCACCATTGTCCTACCACCAAAGGAATTCCTAGAGAGGAGCTATATTTTTTGAGGGTATAAATTTCACCCAACTAGTTGGATTTTCATGTCCTTATTATCAATAAAAAATCTTTTTGTGTACTACAAGTTATGGTATTAGTGGTTTTTTCTATATTTTACTATTTTTGATGGTTGGAAACTAGTTTTTCTCTCATTATTTCAATAGATTACATCTTGTGTCCATAGTGTCTAATTTTGGACTTTTTATGGGCAACAAAGAAAATTTTGTGAACACTTCATAGTGGATCAATTTTGGAGACGTTGATATGTGATTTATTCTATTATATTTTTGTTTGGGTTGTTTTTTGTTGGTTCCTTTTACTACATTAATTTTTGATGTTACAACAAATCAAATATAAATGTGATTTGGTGTTTGATTCATTGTAAAACATACATGTTTATCTAAATTTATCCCTATTCAAAATGATTATCAATATATGTTGAATTTATATATCATGTTGTGAACTTGACAAATTTTATAGTTTTTTTAGATATCTATACTTATAGTTTACATAGATAAATTGACTATTGCCCCTCTATAACCTTGTAATATTTTAGTGTGGATATAGGTTCTATTTGGTTTTCCTAGTTTCCTCACTTGGTTAATTGGTTTAGTTGTCATTATGAGATGGATAGAGATAGTGCTAATTTATATAGTTGTTTTGTGAGGCTTGTGGTTGTTGACTATGGTGCAAGAAATGTGAGACTTAGTTAGGTGGTGATCATGGTGTCATGAAGGTTCATATTATATTCTTCAATATTTTGCATGACATGGTTGTTTATGTAGATTTATTATTGGTGGTGTTAGATTTTGACGAGGTTAGAGATCTATATTTGTCCATGGCTATCTATATTTTCTATAAATTATTAATTGGATAAATGAATAAATACATGTAACTAAAAAGAGGAAATAAGGGACACATGTTTGATAATAGATAAAGCTATTTGTTTTGACATTTGGTCATGCATTATCCATGATCTATCAATAATTCTCTCTTTAATGGGTTTTGATGAAATTCTCCATGGTCTCATGCATCACCTTCTTCACCTTTCTACTTTCTTGCACACAAGCTTATAGATTTCACTATGATTTGAATTCCTTTTTCTTTTCAACTATCAAGACATGCATACCTATAGATTGTCGCTTATGAACATATATTACAAGGTTTGTGGAAAAAACCTTTACTACCTTCTTTACTATTTTTCATGAGTCTTTACTTGAAAAAAATATCCTTGGCTCAATCATCTAAGGCCTGTAGGTTGTCTTGATTTTCCATGAAAAGTCACCTAGAGACATATAGATCACTATCATTATTATTTTTAGACAACTATCATTGTCATAGCTTCCAATCTCAAGAATTCTATTCAATCTTCTTTGTTCACCACTCAATCAACTCAACATGTCATTGTACTCTTTACATCATTATCCCCATTTACTATTATCATCTACACTTGATTTTTTGGAATTTGACTATGCTTTGTCTCATGGTAGGAATTTCATTGTTATTTAGTTTTGCACTCCACACCATCCTATTTACTTTCCATTGTCATACATGTTTTAAGGTTTAGAGGCCTTCTATGGATTGTGTCACTTGATTTGAAGACTAATTTCATTTATTAATTGATTTTGGATTGATTGCTTCTGAGAAATGACATACATTTGAAAACATTATAACTGTTAGGATTGTATTACTATAAGGAATTGTCTTACAAATCCTTGCCATTATTGACCTTTATAGATCATGTTGACTATTTGCATCTTCCATTTATCAATATTGGAGCATTAGTTTCCTTCCAATCTTTTTTAATCACTATCATTCACTATCCTTTTAGTGTTTTTTTATTTTGTAAACACTTGTTTAATGACTTATTCATTTGCAAGTCCACTTATTTGATTGAATTTTTGAATTCATTTTCATACTAGGTCATTATGATTATGTCTTATGACTATTTAGATGTACTATGAATGGATCTTCTTGTGATCAAAGCATTCAAGATACTGGTAAAAGCACAAAGTTGTGTAACACTTTATAATTTAAGAAACAACCAACATTGATCTAAATTTTAAACTTGAATCACTAAAAAGTGGCATATATGTTTTGAATTTTGAAATGATGTAAACTAATAAAATGTGTATTTTTTAATATATATTTTTTTATCTTTTTTTTAAAAAAATTATTAAAAAAATTATTTGAATATAGTTTTTTTTTTAATAAATTTACACTATAATTTTTTTGCTAATAAAATGTTGAAAAATGAAGTTACATGAGACGTCAATCTTTATATAGTAGATTTAATTTTTTTTCCTTCAAATTTTTTGTGTGTATTTATAACTTTAAACTTTAGTGCATGGATATTTTATTTTTCAATTTTGATAAATATATATTTTTAAATAAATAGTAAAATGTGGGTTTACTAAAATACAATTGTTTCCATTCGATGTCAAATTTTATATTGATTATTTATATTTAAAATTGAAAACAAATTATACCATCTTGATTAGATTCGTTTATCTTGTGCATCATGTTTTTCTCTAAAAAAATTAGTAAGTTATAGTATTTTTCTTGATATGGTAATTAACCTACTATTTTTGTGTTGATAACCTACTTTTAGTAAAAATACAAAATAAAACATAAATAATAGTTAAAATATTTAAATATACATATTTTTGAAAACTACACTTATGGAGATCTACAAAAGGGTATTTTTTATATATTTTTTAAAAATGTTACTTACATGACTAGGAGTTGTTGAAACACCAAGTTTTTCAAATAATTTAAATATTTCAATAAATTGGCTTAAAAGTGGTGCTACATATGCATTTATCTAACAATTTTAGTTGGAAAAGTTGTGGACATATATAGCTTAGCTAGAATGAATCTTGCTAGATCATATGTTTGACCAAAATTGATTTTTAGTTAGAAATACTTAAATTCAACTGTGCTGATAAGTTGGCCAAAAGTGTGACACAACTTTGTGCTTTTACCCATAGATTCAACCTATATGTCTTCCAATCACACCCTAACTGAGGTATGTTATCATCTAGTCTACCTATTTGTACTAATACTACTTCATTTGGCCAACTACACATGTGTAATGGTTTAAATGCAAATTTTAGACTATCGTCAATATAAACCTCTATCTTGCTATTGTTTATGTCATCAAACTCTTAGGATTCTAGAATTTGAATATTTCATATGTTCATGATAGAATGTTAATTGTCATTTCATTATTTCTCTTGGCATTTTCAACACCACATATTACCTTATATGTGTGGTTGTATGGACAAGCTCATGTTTATACACACTCATTTCACCATTTTTATAATTGATTTTTGGGTTATTTTAGCTCAACCAGGATAAGAGTTTCTTATTTTTGAGTTTACATCCTTTGATGAGAATTTCCTTGATGCTCCATCACCTAGGATTCATGATATTAATATATTTTTACTGGTTTGTATACCTTTTCAGATAAAAAATGAAAGAAAATGTACAAATATCTTCAAGTTTTGTTCAAGGGTTTGGTAGCTTCAAGGTTTTAAAATATTTATTTTTATTCCTTTTTGAAATATTATTGATATAGCATATAATTTTTATAAAGATCTAATACTTTTTTTGATGGTTATAAGGTCATGTAATAGTTTAGCAAAAGCATATCTTTTGGATAGTTGTAGAAATTTTAAGGGATAGTATTACCTTCTTGGTTGTTCATTAATATAATTCCTTAGTTATGAGTGAATCCCTTGAGTATTCATGGAACAAGTCTTGTATATAGGACTCTCATGATTGTGACAGTCAGATCTAGAGAACATGGAGTCAGTATTATCGACTTTATGAGATGGTTATATATATTAGGGAAAAAAATGATATTATAGGTTACTTCATGTAGTGTAGGAGGTGTATATGATAGTCTTGATTAAAAAATGTTTGGAAGCCTTAATCCTAGAGTCATGCACATCACTACCATACCTAGTGGTATTAGTTATATTTTCGTTAATCATTACAAGAAATTTGTGCTTCATCCATGTAAAAGTACAACCCTTAATAGTTTAATGATTATCGTCCAAATCTTGCCACTAAAGTATGCACTAAAGAATAATCACATTTTAGGCATGACTTTTAGTTGTACCTTATGCATCACTATAACTTCTATGCACACCTTTAATTTTTCTTGGCATGACTTCTAGTAATATTTTTGATATTAGTGAAGGTGTCATATGTTTGATGGTCTTTGGTCACTCATCAAATATCTTAAGGGTCTATTGATTGTCGCCTTAGGACTATCCACTATCATACTCCATCATTGATGGTCATATGGGATTTTCATCATACCATTTAGAACCCTATTACTCATGAAATCATCATGAGAGAAGGTTAACAAGTTTCCATAAGGTTTATAGAAGATCACTACAAGAGGTAATGATGGATATATTTACAAGAAAGGATATTTTTCAAGATTTTACAATTGTCTTAATCCACATAAAAATCCATTGTCATGTTGGGACAATCATAACAACACACAAGATCATCAACTCCCATGAATAAATGTTGGATAAATGAAATATTTTAGTTTTAAGGGTAGTGCACACCAAGACCTAGCGATGAGTTAGATCATTATATCCAAAAAAATGAGAAAAATCAAGTAATTATGGCTATTGTAGAGTCATAAAGAGGGGTGTTATAATAGTCATAAATAGGACAACCCTAGGAATTTTATATGATAAAATAAGAATATAGGTGTTTTGAGATGTTGAACCACCTATCTTAGCATGTTAGAATATTTGATTGGGCCCCATGACACATAGAATGAATGAAAAGATTTTTTTTTCCAAAATTACATTGCTCTCAATTGATGCTTTTTGTAAGAATGCATTCATTAAATTGGAATGGTCAAATGGTGTTGTTCTAACTAGAATCAAGATAGGGTAATTTAGAGGAATAACGCATCCACCTATAGGTTGAAATGAAACATTCATAGGTGTCATGAATTTTGAAACTAATTCATCATAGTTTGACAATTTTTTGCACTTAGAGATCTTAAGAGACTATGCTGAAATAGTGTATCCTGAAATAATGGGGATAAATAGGGTGAAAAATAAGGCCTCCCCTAGCATTCACCCATCCACAATAACATGTTCACACAATCAATTGATCCCCATGAGTTGTAAAATGCAAAATATGGCTCTTGACAATTTTTTGATGATAATAAATGACACTAGTAACCCTAAACCCTAAACCATAGGACCTAAAGCCTAGCAGATGAACCCTAAACCATTTAAACCCATATAGTTTTGTTATTCTAAGCATCTCATCAAACCTAGAAATAGTAAACCCTAAACCATAGGACCTAAAGCCTAGGAGATGAACCCTAAACCATTAACCCATATATATTTATTATTCTAAGCATCTCATGAACCCTAGAAACTCTAAACCCTAAACCATAGGACCTAAAGCCTATTAGATGAACCCTAAACCCTTTAAACCCATATATATTTTTTATTCTAAGAATCTCATGAAACCTAGAAACCATAAACCCTAAACCATAGGACCTAAATCCTAGGAGATGAACCCTAAACCATTAACCCATATAGATTTGTTATTATAAGCATCTCATGAACCCTATAAACCCTAAACCCTAAACCATAGGACCTACAACCTATCAAATGAACCCTAAACCATTAACCCATATATATATATTATTCTAAGTATCTCATGAACCCTAGAAACCCTAAACCCTAAACCATAGGACCTAAGCCTAGCAGATGAACCCTAAACCCTTTAAACCCATATAGATTTGTTATTCTAAGCATCTCATGAACCTAGAAACTATAAACCCTAACCATAGGACCTAAATCCTAGGAGATGAACCCAAAAACATTAACCCATATAGAATTGTTATTCTAAGCATCTCATGAACACTATAAACCCTAAACCATAAACTATAAGACCTAAAGCCTATCAGATGAACCCTAAACCATTTAAACCCATATATATTTGTTATTCTAAGCATCTCATGAACCTTAGAAACCCTAAACCCTAAACCATAGGACATAAAGCCTAGTAGATTAACCCTAAACCCTTTAAACCCATATAGATTTGTTATTCTAAGCATCTCATGAAACCTAGAAACCGTAAACCATAAACCATAGGACCTAAATCCTAGGAGATGAACCCTAAACCATTATCCCATATAGATTTGTTATTATAAGCATCTCATGAACCCTAGTAACCCTAAACCATGGACCTAAAGCCTATGAGATGAATCATAAATCATTAAACAATATAGATTTGTTATTCTAAGCATCTCATGAACCCTAAAAACCCTAAACCATTTAAAACCATATAGATTAGTTATTCTAAGCATCTCATGAAACCTATAAATTGTAAACCCTAAACCATAGAACCTAAAGCCTAGGAGATGAACCCTGAACCATTAACCCATATAGATTTGTTATTCTAAGCATCTCATGAACCCTAGAAACCCTAAACCCTAAACCATAGGACCTAAATCCTATGGGATGAACTCTAAACCATTGAAATCCATATAGATTTGTAATTCTAAGCATCTCATGAACCCTAGAAACGCTAAACTCTAAACCATAGGAACTAAAGCCTAGCAAATGAACCCTAAACCATTTTAACCCATATAGATTTGTTATTCTAAGCATATCATGAACCCTAGAAACCATAAAACCTAAACCATAAGACCTAAAGTCTAGCAGATGAAACCTAAACCCTTTAAACTCATATAGATTTTTTATTCTAAGCATCTCATGAAACCTAGAAATTGTAAACCCTAAATCATAGGACCTAAATCCTAGGATATGAATCCTAAACCATTAACCCATATAGATTTGTTATTATAAGCATCTCATGAATCCTGGAAACCCTAAACCCTAAACCATATGACCTAAAACCTAGGAGATGAACCCTACACCATTAACCCATATAGATTTTTTATTCTAAGCATCTCATGAAACCTACGAATCATAAAACTTAAACCCTAAGACCTAAATCCTAGAAGATGAACCCTAAACCCTTAACCCATATATATTTGTTATTCTAAACATCTCGTGAACCCTAGAACATGAAGATTCTAAACCCTTAAGCCTAGAATCTAAATCCTAGGAGATGGACCCTAAACCCTTAAAGCCCATATAGATTTGTAATTCTAAGCATCTCGTGAACCCTAGGATATGAAGATCCTAAACCCTTAACCCTAAGACCTAAATCCTAGGAGATGAATTAAGGGGATGCAAGAGGATGGATAAAGGGGTACATAAGAGGATGGATTAAGGGGTCCTAAGAGGATGGATTAAGTTGAATTAATAGAGAAACTTAAGGGGATGCAAGAGGATGGATTAAGGGGTACATAAGAGGATGGATTAAGGGGTCCTAAGAAGATGGATTAAGGGGAATTAATAGAGAGACTTAAGGGGATGCAAAGGGATGGATTAAGGGGTACATAAGAGGATGGCTTAAGGGGTCCTAAGAGGATGTCTTAAGGGGAATTAATAGAGAGACTTAAGGGGATGCAAGAGGATAGATTAAGGGGTACATAAGAGGAAGGCTTAAGGGGTCCTAAGAGGATGGATTAAGGGGAGTTAATAGAAAGAATTAAGGGGATGCAAGAGGATGGATTCAGGGGTACATAAGAGGATGGATTAAGGGGTCCTAAGAGGATGGCTTAAGGGGTGTTGAGAGAGTGACTTAAGGGGATGAAAGTGGATGGATTAAGGGTAGATATATGAGTATATGGATTATGGCATCCTAAGAGGATGGCTTAAGGGGTGTTGAGAGAGTGACTTAAGGGGATGCAAGTGGATGGATTAAGGGTAGATATATGAGGACAAGGATTAAGGGGTCCTAAGAGGATGGCTTAATGGGTGTTGAGAGAGTGACTTAAGGGGATGCAAGTGGATGAATTAAGGGTAGATATATGTGGATATGGCTTAAGAGGTCCTAAGAGGATGGCTTAAGGGGTGTTGAGAGGGTGACTTAAGGGGATGCAAGGGGATGGATTAAGGGTAGATATACAAGGATATGGATTAAGGGTCCCTAAGAGGATGGATTAAGGGGAATTAATAGAGAGACTTAAGAGGATTCAAGAGGATGGATTAAAGGTACATAAGAGGATGGATTAAGGGGTCCTACGAGAATGGATTAAGGGGATATGAAATCAATTATAAATTTTTTATATAATGAAAATGAATTATTTAGTTTTATATTTATACTATCAATTAAATGTATCTAGAACTATATGTAGTTACCTGTCTCTAGATTCAAATTCCCTTGTAATATATATGCATGTCCTCTCTTTTTTGTAAAGCATCTAGTTTTGGGAGACCTTAAACAAAAAATGATATAAAAATTTAATTAGGAAATGACTAAACCAAAATATATATATATATATATACACACACATGTATATGCAATAAATTTTTAACATATCAACTATCAATTAAATACATATACAACTATATACTTACCAATATTTATTTACTTCGTTGTATCATCTACATCCTCTCTCTTTTGTAATGCATCCATGATTGTCTCATGATCATCCATTGAAAGTGTCCATAAAACTTTATTAGCAAGTCTCCCTTGATATCTAACTAGTTTTATATCGGTTTCCAAAATCAAATGTGAATAATGTGTAATATTCTTGTGTCTTTCATAATCTTCAAATATAGGAAATCCATTCTTTCTTATCAAATATTTTTGAAGCCAGGTGCCAATAACAACCATTGACCAGTTGGATACTCAAAGTTGTCATCATCCACTCTAGGATGTGCCAACTTATGTTTTCTCTCAACACATCTAGCCAACCAATACTCTGTCTCCTCTTCATTCCCCTCAGGTGCAACAACAATATATACATATCCTGCAAAAATAAATAAAAAATTCAATAAAGAGTGACTTATATTTAATTCACTTATAAGCATGCATACATATAAAATTCAAATCAATTTAGTGTACCTTCTTGTACAAAATCTAAAACATGATCATAATCATTTGTTGTGAACACTTGATTATCTTCAATTGTTGTTCCATGTTGAACATGTGTCAATGTAGGTGTTAAGGCTCTTTGTTGCCATTGTTCGACCCATTTCATATTTTCACAAGCCTCTCAATCACCTGCAATACAAATTTGACAAAATCATGCCAACTCACTTGTCCATATTGTCTATGTGTTTGCATTCAAAATCTTAAACGAATGCCATTTTGTAGATCCATTAATTGTTTCACAATCTTGTCGAGAAAAAATATCATTTTCTTCAACTAACCAAAAGAAGCATTGAATTATTGAGCTCTCACTTGTTCTTGTAGATAATTTGGTATTGCACAAATCTAAAATTACATGTGTATCTCTTAATTTTGTAGCATCCTCAAATTTTAGTTGCTCTCTAGCAAGAGCTCTTTTCACACATTCACATGCTCCATCGTGTTCTCCCTTACCATGTCTAGCTTAAAAAAAACTCCACATGTGTTGGATATTATGTTCCTTATGAACTTTACATAACCAATAAAATATTCTAGCATTTTTAAATTGACCCGTGTAATTATCCGACCATATGAGATGTTCTCTCATTTGAATTGGACTCTCTTTTCAATTTTTATAAAATATATCAAAACAATATTGAACAAACTTAGATGAATGTAATTGATTATCACTTACATAAAAATGGTACTCTCTCAAAAAAATCTATTATCTCCTCTACTATCATCTGCATGTCTATAAACAATATGAAAAAATATAGCTACTTGCACTGAATTATAATAATATGATTGAATTTCTTCTTGTGAAGCAAGAGTATACATTTCATCAAAATCAACAATAGACAAGATAGTTCCAATTGGGAATGTGTTTTTACATAAATAAAATTGATTATCAATCCAATGAGAATACTGAGAGTGTTTAACATATTTAGGTACAATATTATCTTTACATTCTTTAATAAATATGCACACTAAATTTTTTCCATAGTTAGCTTACAATGTTTTCCAAATTTTCCATCTTTTAAATAAAGAATACTCAAATTTTTTATTTTATTTTTTCATCCACTAATTGTTATCCAAATTCATCTAAACTAATTTCATCCATACATTCTCCTAATAATTAAAAGTTACCACATCTGCCGCATTCTCCAAAAATACATGCTTTTAAATAAAATAAGTTTCCATTAGAGGGTTCAAAAAACAACCTTGCTATAAAATCTTTGATTGTTTCAGGTGGAATATTAATACCACAAATTTCCTGCATAATTTGGTTAGCATGCAAAGTGCATCGTACATATAAAAAAAATCATAATAATAACGAAATTGTACACGAGTCTTACAACAACAACAGATTTGTTGTTTATATATTCTAACATACCAAGGTTCACACTTTTCGAATGATCTTTGACTTATGGTAATAATCGATGGTAAGATCAAATCATATAATTTTTTTTATATAATTCAGTTTGAGTCATATCTAAGAGATGCTTTGGACTAGGTTCACAAATTTTGGAACCCACCCTTAATTTTAAGACATCTCTAATGTTAGGTGATACTCTTGTATTATCATGCCAAAATTTTTTGATTAAAGATTTAATTTCATGTTAGATTTTGGGAGTCTAGGTCACTAAAACTCCAACATTGATTAATTAGATCCTTTTCAATACTTTCTATTCTTTTAGCAGCTCTTATCAAAGTTTTAGGATTTACTTTTATAGATTTACTAATCTTACTTAACATTCTTTTATTTGAAGTTGCTTTATTAACTAGAGCAGTTGTTATTGCACAACGAGCTACATTCTTATCTTTAGATTGACTTTTCTTACCTATACAATCAATAGCATTAGCAACACTAGATATGACTTGTTCTACTAAATCATCTTTCTTTTTTTGTTTTACAAAAATGCTTAATTTTTTCATCACTTTTCTCATTTTCAACATTCTCATCAATTGCACCATGAGTTGATATTGAAATCTTAATTTATTTCTATAAAAAAAATTCTATATATTATATTTCTATTTAAGTTCTCATTTTTCTCAAAGATACTTTACCAGGAAGGTTATCTAGCACATCTTTTTCAATTGTAAAAAAAAAACATTTTCATATTCATCCATACAAGGGGTTTCATTTTCTTTTTCAAACATAAAAGGGATTTCATTCTTATTTGCATTCTTATAAGATATTTCATCTTTTTTTGTTTTTGTTTTTGGATTATTTCAACCCTAGAATTATTGATATTATCAATAGTGTATCCAACTTCCTCTAAATAACTAAGATCAATATTATCAAGACTTGGGTTTGACAACATACCTAGAAAAAATGTTTGAATAGGTGCATTTTCCATATCATTGGTAGGTGGATTTGAAGACATACCTGAAGTTGTTAGCATAGGTGCTATTTCCATGTCATTCAAAGTTTAAGTTGAAGGCATAGTAGGGTTTGTCTCCATAATTGCATTTTCTTCCATATTCATCATCTCCGCATTTGCATCATCTACATTCATCTCATCATTCATGGTTTCCTCTTCAACATTCATGGAACTAGATGCTTCCAAATTTTTCATTTGATGAATCCTTTCTCTTCTATCCCTTTGTCTTTGTGCCTCCATTTCTTTATTTGCTTGAATTTCTTCAGGTGTCATTAACTTTCTACATTTTTTCCCCTTTTGTTTGATCCCATGGTTACCAAACCCTCTTTGATAACAAAGAAAATGATTCTTAACCTTTTTTAAATTGCTTTCTTTTTCAAATATTCAAATAAAACTATGTAGTATGAAGATCCTTTCTTCTATGAACTTTGAAATACAAAAACATCATGAATACATCCAAAAGTTCTCTTTTTCCAAATCTTCTTGTAAAATGTTCTTGTACTTGATTCCACTTTAGAAAATTCAACCTGCACTTGTCTCTTCCAACAATTTGAATAGAATATTCCCTACACAAGACAAAATTGCAATAAAAAATGCAAAAAATGGCGCTTTTGGACCATATTGCAGAAAAGGAATGATGTAGAAAATGCGTGCTTTATCAATATTTTCCAAATTGGGAAAAAACGGTTATATAAGAAACATGTATGCATTATAAAATGTGTGTGTTCTATTTTAGGAACGCGTACACATTATATAATGTGTGGATGTTCCCTTTACCCAACAGGTAAATAGATTACACGTATGCATTATATAACATGTACACATTCTATTTAAATAACATGTATGCATTCTATTTAAATAATGCATACACATTATTAAAAATTCAAATCTCCAACCCACATGCAGCCTTGGTTTTAGGCTCAAGAAAGGCTTGGCCATCCGACCCTTAGCCTTTGATCTGCAACTATAAAATAAGGAAAATTGAAGAAGAATGTCCATCTTTGGCAATATGGCTGATGGACTTTTTTTCCGAATCAATATATAAAATTAAAACCCATTAGAGAACACGATGTCTAGTTTCCAAATATATTATTTTTTTATTAAGATTGGATTATATTTGTTATTTTTAATTAATTTCTAAGAAAACTAGTCCTTAAACTTGAAATATTAGTCTTTTTTTATTTTTTAATAACTTTTTTAGGTTAAGCTTCTTGTAATTTTTTTTATATGGCATCAATATTCAGACAATTCTTTACACAATGAAAAACAAATATTCACAAAATGTTTAGTTTAGGTCCAATTATGATATCCATACACGTTGATTTTTAAAAATAGCAATTAAGGCCAATAAAAATTCAATAAGAAAAATATTAAAAAAAAAAACAAAAAATTCCTCATCAATCTTCATGTTGTTAGCTCTCATTCCCCAAAAGGAATTCACAAAATACTTTTATTTGGGTCAAAAAGTGATGTCCGTACACATGCATGGTATGGTAAAAAAAAAGACTTTTAAAAAGTGGTTTTTATACATCTATACCAAAATTTAATTTCTATCATCTGGGTATTTGAATAAATTACATATTTGGAAACTAGATTCAAAATGCTAAATTTCATATTACTGAATTTTTAAAGATTTGTTCTGCAAGTGTGACAAATTCTAAAAAAAACAAAAAACATTTCCACTTTTTGAGCTTTTTGTGGACCCAACTTCTTGCATCAGCTCCAATTTCAAACAACATTCTTCTATAGTTTTCACATAAAATTTATTTTTAGCAACAAACCCTTCTTGAACATTATTTTTTAAAACATAAATTATGAAGGAATTCCTTTAATATTATGCATGTCATAAAGCCATAAAATAAGACATTGGTATATATCACTAGTTGAGACCCCACAACTTGGTAGTACTAGGAGATTGAAGTAACGCATGCATGACTGCTAAAATGCCAAAAAGGTAACATAGAAAGAAAATAATTCTTATACCTGGAAAAAAGGAAACCAACGAATCAAGAGAAGTATATCTACCTCAATAATTAAACCTCTCATATCATGTAGAAGCCAAAATTATTGAAGATGATGCATTCTCAAGATGAGGGGCTAAGAATCTCTCTCAATCTTGTGGGGACAAAAAATATTGTTGCAACATCAAGGGCCTAGTTTCTTATGGCTTGTTTGAACTATATTATGCCCAAGGCCATGGTGATCCCACAATAGTGGGTTACAGTTTTTATCCAAACTTGACATTGAATTGATTTTTTTTAACTAAATCTTCACTTTCAGACACCTATAACTGCTTTAACCATGAGAAATTTCAAGACGATGCAAACTAGTGATTTGTGACATTTTGTCTGTATCTATTCTAAATGTACATATTTTAAAAATTTTGGAATCAAATTGCATTTCTTTTTCCATAGCCTTTGATAACTAGTTTTTAACAGTAAACACCATTTTTAAAGAGTGATGTTCACTATATAAAACAATTCTTTTTCTATGAAGGATAAAATTCTATTTTTTTCGAATTTAGATTTATAACTACAATATCTAGCTCCTTCATTTGGTTTCATAGAGTTTTATTGAATATATTTTTTAATTAAGTTTTTAAGTCAAACCAATTACAATTTAGACATAGGTTTACTGTATAGCACATATCATTTTTTTGTATGTATTTGTAGTGTCGAAAAATGTCGTCTGTTACATTTTCACACTTGTTTGGGCCCTTGTAAACCAAAAAAACTTAATTGTACCTTATTTAGGGTGTTGTAAAGTGTTGTATTACACTTTCACACTAATCTAGGGTTTTCATTAATAAATTTGGCTTCTTTATGCCTTATTTGGCCTTATTTTGCATCCACAAGCCTTAATTAATGCACCTTTTCGAGGATGATCTCAACATAAACTAGCATCCAATCATAATTCAAGTGTTTTTGGATTGTATGACCCAAATTTAGTGATTTGGGACTCATGTGCCACCTTGGGCATATGGGTCCCACCTAGGTTTTGGGACCCCAATTTGGATTTCACATGAATCTAAGCATTTCTTGAAAAATGTGTCCCATAGCCTAGCTTAATGGGACTCATATGCCACTTATGGCATATGAGTCTGATGTGGCTTAAAATTAAATAAAATTCAAATTCTTGGCGGGATTTTATCCTCCTAGTTTTGATGTCAGTTTGTAGTGTTGTAATTTTGGGAAATTTAGCATAAACAAGTATAAATACAAGGTTATTTCATTCATTTTTCTCCTAACAAGCAATCAAGTGACCTAGAAACTTGAGTATTCATGCATTATAGAAAATTATAGTTTACAAAAGCATTCAAGAGCCTTCATCAACTAATTTTCAAGAGTTGTGGAAAATTATTCAAGTATCAAGCATCATGCATCATGTTTTTTTTGAGCTAACATTTGTGATATAGGGTTTCATGATTCAAGCAAGCACTCAATTTAAGATCTACAACATTCAAGCAAGAGTCAAGATCTACATCCATTGGATCCATTTCATACATGTTTGCAACCTTTATTTCTATGGTTTGCTGAGTTGCAACATATCATCTTGTTCATTCATCTTTCCTCCTTTCCATTTGATTTCATTGCAAGGTTTGATTACCAAAATGGGGTCTGACCAAGGAAAACCCCTTTCCACTAACAAAAAAACATTTTTTTCCTCTCCTTAGAGTGTGTATTAATTTAGCATTTTCAACATTTCAAGTCTTTAATCAAGTTGCTATAGGTTTCAAGGTGCACCTCTATACTTTTCTAGTTTACTATTCTATTTTGCATCCATTTATAGGTCATCTATTCAAGTCTTGCATATCATTAGGTTTTGCATGTTACTTGTCTTTCCAAACCCTAGCTTGGTGGTCAACCCTCTTTTATTTTCTAATTAGACCCTAGGACACCCTATTGCAAATCTCTTTCCCTCATTCCATCCTTGGATTGAGATCTCTAGGGTTTTGCTTGAATGAAAAGAGAAGAAAACTTGTTGTTCTATGTCCTAAAATATAGAGAATTTTTTTTCCATCTTTCATTTTGGTGAACTTGCATTTGGGTAGGTGCATGGATCTGTGACACAATTTTGATGCCAAATTGGAAAAAAATGAAAAAAAATCCAAAAGAGAGTGTAAAGGTAAAATAATCAAACTAAATATATTTAAGATTATAATTTTTGGGAAGCTTATAATAAGGAATACATATTTACAAAAAAATAATTTTTAAATGATTCAATTGATCCCCCAAAAGGTAAATCAAAGGTCAGTTTTTATCACCATTTTGATAAGTATAAAGGAGACTTTGTTATAGGTATGGTTTAAAACTAGTGGGGTTCTATCCAAGGGGATATGATCTAAGGTGGTTTTATCAAACCCTCTTCAATTGGAATCCTTTAAATGGAACTTTTAAAGGCTTAAATCATTATATTTTCTAAAAACATGTGATTTTAGCAAAAATCAGAATGTTCCAAAAAGTGTAAACCAATATTGTGAGATCCAATAAGGTGAGACACATACACATGTTCGGTATGCACTCACACACACACACACGTGTGGCTAAGGGAAAGTCACGCGTCAGATTGGTTACCCATCAAACCATACCAAAGTTATACAATCTTGATAACTTTGATAAGGTACCACACAGTAATGAAATTTGAGCTTCATTCAAGGCAAAAAAAGCTTCGTATGCTTGGAAATCATGAACAAACAAGATGCAAGGTGGCCATATAACCGATGTAAATACAAAATAGTGCAAGGAATGTTCAAAGGGATTTTCCTTAGTTCGTGTAAGGTCTCTTCTTAAGGAACATTGTGCTCATTGTTTCCAAGAGAGGAAAAGTCAAAGAAATATCATGGTCTCAGAGGAAATAAAACCCAATGACACCACCAAGAAGAGGATGCATCGTGAGAATAAAGAAAATAAAACATTGAAACATGAGTGTTGATGTATGCCCCCACTTTAAAGTGGTTGCTAACACCATTGGTGCGAGAAAGTGCTTTAAAGTAGAAGAAGACATGAGAGATTATTTGGAAAGCCCTATGCCAAGTCATATGTTCCAATAAGCTACATCATGAAAAAGAGAATGGGTTGCCCCCCAAAATGTATTATGTCACATGCAAGTCAACTTAAGGAATATCATCCACATCCCAAGCTTGATCCTATATGTACATGAAATGCGGTCAGCTAGCCAAAAGAGACAACAACAAGTGACATACGAGGAGAAGGATACCTAACCCCTTGACCCCAATTAGTGTTGGACAAGGAGGTGCCAAAATGAAAAGAGGAATTAGATTCCTCAATCCAAGGAAGAGCACCACAATCCTTAAGATACTGAATTTTTCTACTCAAAGCCTTACATTTATTAGTAGAATGACCATGAACTCTATGATATACACAAAATGAACTCTTGTAGTAAAATTTCTTTTGTGTTCTTGGAGGGAGAGATATTAGAGGATCTTGGAGGAGTCTCCTTAATATACTCTCTTGATCAAAATTAGAGGAGTTTCATTATCTTACGACAAAGATATCTCTTGCTTAGTACAAGATGTCATACTTACACAAGACTCTTAAATTGTGATATTTTGTTCTCTCCTTTACATGAGGGTGTAGAATCTAACAAATTCAGATCATTAGTGTTTTGTGTGATGAAATTAAAATTAAGCAAGGATTTTGTTGTTTCTTTCAAAGGATAACAATCAAGACCACTAGTTTCTATCAATTCAGGGTGCACTACTATTAAAGTTGGCTTAGAACAATCTTTTGTAAGAGTGTTGATATTGAGTGAAGGTTCGTTTGTTTCTTTTGAATGAAAATAGCCAAGACCACTAGTTTTTTTCTTGTGTGTGAGGATCTATAGGGACATAGATACCTTGTTCATTAGCACCACATCCTTTTCCATTATAAACAAGTTGTTTCATTAGTTCTAAACTCTTCCATAAAGATTTTTCATTTCTTTTGGATTCAGCGGTTGTTCATAGTCAAGTTCGTCAAAGTTTGTTGTGTAATTTGTTGTCTTTTGTTCTAAAGTGGTTGAGGTGGATGCTTTTGAAGAGTCTTCCAAATTTTGTGTTGAAATTACTGCTTTTTCTTTTCACTTGTCTAAATCTTTGTTTATGATCTTGTATTCTCCCATGAATGTTGGTTCGAAATCTAAGGAACCCCAATCATCTTCTAATAGCTTCATGACTTCCTCAATATGTTTTTCTTTGTCTTTTTGTTGCACGGGTTCCACTTGTTTAGTTGGTGTTAATGTTGCCAAAGGATTTTCCTTATCTTTTTCAATTTTCAAGCAGTTGTTTGGTTTAGGATCGGCTTTGATTGTATATTTGTTGTTATAGGCATATTTCATGATACGATGAAGGGTAGAGGGCACTGTGTGCATCTCATGAATCCATGGTCTTCCCAAAAGGAGGTTGTATGAGAGATCATGAGGCATAACATGAATCAAGGTTTGCAATGTGGCCTTTACAACTATAATAGGTAATGTAATTACTCCAAGCAGCTACTTTTCTACATTGTCAAAACCCTGAATAGATAAAGAATCAGGTTGAATTTTTTATTTATCCATGCCACATTTATCCAAAAGGGTTACAATACACATTAAGGGAAGAGCCATTATCAACAAGGGTTCTTTTTATTCCCAACCTATTATGGATAGCCATTATCATGAATGCATCATTTTGCTTTCTCACGTCCAAAGGAGGCAACTCATGGTGATGAAAAGTAATGTGTACATTGTTTGAAGTTATAGCTTGAATTTGGGATGCTACTTCATTTGATTGTGTGTTAGGAACTTGTTGTAAAGTGCTTTGAATCATGTTGTGATAATGAGGGGAGGCTTGAATAAGGTCCCATAAGGATATCTTAGCAGGAGTATTCTTTAGTTGTTCAACAAGATTATACTCCTTTCCATTTTGTGGAGGCAAATGAGGAGGACCTGGTAAGATAGGATTAGGCAATGGGAGTGATGTTGAAGTTTATTTTCTTGGTTGCAAATTATTTCTAGTGTTATATGTATGAGAAATAGTATTATGACTCGACTGTTGTAAAACATTATTCTAAGGTGGGTAAAGGATGAGTTTGGGTTTTTTTGAGTTTGAGGTTTAAGTGAAGGTGGGTAAAGGATGAATTGAGGTTGAATAATATTAAATTACTTGATTGAAGGAGAGTCTAATGTTACTTCATCATCTTCATCTAAGGGCACTATATTATTATTGTCAATGCTATCCTTTTCTTGCACCATGATATCTTCCCTAGGAGGAGAGTTTTTAGAAGAACTACAAGCTAGATGTTCATGAAATTCAAAGGTTGGATCTTCTAAAATGACTTCATCGCATGTAAGGGAGGTTGGAATATCTTCTTTATCAATAGTGGGGGCATTAAGAGAAGTCTCAATTTGATTGTCCCTTTTCTCTAAGGTCTCATTAGATTGTGTCATACTATCTACCCTAGTAGGAGAGCTTGTAAGATGTTTAGATCATATTACATGGTTATAAATTTTGTAAAGTAGCTTCATCACAAGTAGGGGAGGCACCAAGAGAAGGAAAATTATGATTTTCATTCTTACCAAATAGATATTTCCAAATGGTAGGAGCATTAGGGAAGGGAGGAGCAAGATTCTCATGACTCTCAATAGGTACATCTTCTAACACTAAGCTATCCTCTTTGCATCGATGAGGGATATTAAGAGAAGGAAAAATTTGATTGTCATGGATCTCTATGATTTCATCCTCTTTCACTAAAACATTCTCACAAGCAAGGAATGAATGGAGAATATGTTAGGTGATGTTTAGAAATGTTTCTATGATCTTATCTTCTTGTGTCATAATATCTTCCCAAGAGGGAGGATGAGAGAGACAATCAAGACTCTCATGATTCTCATTGGCTACATCTTCTTTCACCAAGATACCTTCGTCAGTAGTAGGAGATGTATCGGGAGAAGAACAATTATGGCTTTTAGGATTATCTATGCTTTTATCTTTTTGTATCATACCACCCTCACCAATGGGCAATGTAATATTAAGGATTGTTTCAATGGTTTGATTCACTTGCTCTAAGATGTTCTCATAACTATGAAAGATAGTAGAAGGATGACTAACATGTTTCTTAATGACCTCATTGTTGTTTTACTCTAAATTGAAATCATAAGAGGGGATGTTGTATTTATGCAATCCATTCTTAATCATATCAAAATCACATCTCATAAAAGGAAACATTCTAATATGCAAAAGTAAACTATCTAATTTATGCAATTCTTCAAAAATTTAAAAAAATGTCCCACATATCTGAAGATTTTTACTACTAAAATGAATTTTTGAAATGCTTTTTAAAATAAGATGACTACACTACATGGATGATTTGACCTAGATACATAAAACATAATTTACTTAAACTTTCTAGATTTATACTATATGTTACTAGTAAGGTTAGGAAGCACATAAATGAGGTTTTTAATGTTGTAAAAGGCAATTTAAAATATGGGCTGAGACTAAATCACCTAGAGAGGCGTATGAGTTTGAGTTAGGTTTTTTTTTTCCAATTTTCAAGAAATTTTAAGTGTTTTCTATGCTTTTTAGTTTGTATGAGCTGTAATTTAAATGCAAATGTAGATTTTATATGATTTTTAATGGTTTGACATGCAAAAATGCAACCTATATGCACTTTCACTAATACAAGAATTAGAAACCCTAGAATGCCAATTAACTAATGCAAAATGAAATGCAATGTTAATGCAAGCTAAATCTAGGATGATACACTCCAAATTAGAATTATGATGTTCTAAATGCACATTCACCAAAATTAAAGGAAGAAATTTTTTGTTGCTTATGGTTTAGGACATAGAACAACAATCTTCTAACACCCTGATTCAAGGACTAGTCCTAGAGATCTCAATCCAATGAAGAAAGGGGAAAGAGATCTGACAATAGAGCTATCCTAGGGTTTGATTATAGACTAATGAGGGGTTCACCACCAAGCTAGAGATTGGAAATACTAATGAAATGCAAGATCTAATGTTCAAACATAGTGATGCATGAAATTTGAATGAATGACCTAGAAATGCATATAAATTAGAACAAAATTTTGTAAAATAAGAAGTGTGCACTTGGGAATTTGTAGGGGCTTGAATGAGGACTTGAAATGTTGAAAACATTGTTTTTGATGATAAGCATGACTCATACACCATTTTGGGTGATTTAATCCTAGATTGAGTTTTCTGCACCAAAACTGAAATCTGACAGTGCTTATTCTAAATCTCTTGAAACCTTGAAAAAATGGTTGTACTAGGACTCATATGCCCAAGGTGGCGTATCAATCCTAGTGTATTTTTTTCTTAAGGTTAAGGTCTGATTCTACTCTCCAATATTTCCTCTTTTTGCTCCACTTTGTTTCTGGATCTAAAACCATGATTTTAGACCTATAGAAGACTTTTTGTGACTTTGCAAGTGAAGAGACAACTCCAACAACTTCCTTCAAGCTTGTAACCTAATCTTCAAGGAATCTTCAAGGTCTAAGACAGGTCTAGATTTGTAATCACACATGTAGAGAGAGAAAAAAATGTTGATTTGTTAGTAAATGGGGGTTTTCCTTGGTCAAAACCCTTTTAGGTAATTAAACCAAATGATGAGATAATAAAATAAGGACATGAAACATGAAGCATGGATAATGATACCTTGAATGATGTTTTGTAAATCAACAACCTAAAATGAATTGGCCATGAAGGATGTAGATATAGATCTTGAAATAAGTGTAGAACAATGTTTGATCTTGGATCTTGAATGCAACATCATGATTCACAACACTAGATTGCCAACATGCTTGATGCTTGATAATCTTGACATGATGATGGATATTGAATTGTTGCAACAATTGATGAATAATTTTGCTCTTGAATGCCTTAGAAGTGCTCTTGTAAACTCTCTTGATAATCCTGTGAAGTCTTGGAATGCTAAACTATTGAGTAATTGACTTGATATCATGAAGGCTTCATGAAATAATAATTTGAGACCTTGTTTTTATAGGCAATCCATCCAAGTTAACGTTTATTAGATCCCAAAGGCTAGCATTCATAAAATTTGAATTTAAAACCCTGATTTCTCACTTAAAACCCTAAAAAGGGTCCAAATGGGACTCATACACCATTTGTGGCATTTGGGTCCCACTGGACCTTTTTGAAGAGAGATGTTGGATCTTTATTTTTTGATTCTTTGTCATGTGTATCTCTATTGTATACATTTAAAGAAATAAAACAAAAGGGTTTGTATATATTTAGTTTATAGTTATGTAAAAATAATAAATAATAAATAATACTTTTTTGAAGGTGATATCACATTTAGTTAAATACCATATGTTTACTCAAAGGTCCTTAACAAGTGGCATGTTGAACACCTTTGATTGAAGATACTTCATTCAAGGATTATTTTCCTTTGGAGATGTTTTATGATTGTTGACACCTAGGGGTCAATTTTGTGCCCCATCCTACAACTGTGACAAGGTTATATCCTTCCACAGATTAGCATGTTCGAAATATCTAGTATCACCTCTTGTATATTCTAGGAAAATTAGAAATGATACACTAAACCTTTCCTCATTATGGGAATTATCATTGGTAAACTTACTATCATTCACACAATTATGTACTTAATCCTATTTAACTTATAAATAGAAGTGATTTTTTTGCTAATCTCATACCATTTGAACATGTAGTAATTTAATATATATTTTTTTCTAAATTTCTATTTTATGTTCTATAAAACTTATGATATTTCTAGGTGATTCACACCACTTAAATAGGTTATATAGATTTCCTCCAAGTATCTCTTGGGTGACTCAAGTAGAGTAGAAATGATACTAGAAACACCATTTTGATACCACAAGAAAAAAATTGAGATCTTAAAAAATAATTAAATTAAAAGGTTACTTGATAAGAAGAGAAAAGAAAAAATGCATCAAACTAATTATATTTCATGGGATTACAAAAAAATTAATTAATTTATTAAAATTTATGTTTTTCATTCTCTCTCATTTACTCTCATTCTTCAACTAATATTAAGGTTGGAAATATGGAACAATAATTAAAAATGGAATATATCTATATATATAATTGTAGTAGTATAAATATGATTATGAATGTGTAGAAATGAGCAAGTAAAATATCCATATAAAATGTGGCTAAAATTATGTAAAAAATGTGAATATGATTATACAATTTCAAGGATGTGGAACATATTTGTTCCATGTTTCTCACTAAATTCCCAATTGAGTTGAGAATATAAATCTCATCTTCCGTGACCTATTCACCCAAATGACTTGTATGACAATCCTCCTTGTGTGAATCATAGGGATTCTTATTGAATCCATTAATTATGGCTGAATAAATATAAAATAGGGACATTGGATTATTTACTTGATTCCTAAATGACTATTTATTAATAATATAAGAAAATTTGTATGTTTAGATTATAATAAATGAAAATAAAAAGATGTTGAATAATTTTTATTGCTTCATAAAAATCAAAATATAATGAAAAAAACATTGACAATACAACAAAATAAATATCTAAAAAATCCTTTCCCAAATTAAAATATTTTAATTACTTTTAAATACTTCACATTATACTACATCAACTGAAACAAATAGTAATGATACCCAATAATACTTTACCTTCTCCATTAAGCAACTTTCTCTCCTAAAAAAAAGATTTTACAATCTTTATTGGTGCTATATGTTTGTTGGAAGGTTGGTTGTACATTACCTTTTCTTGCCACTTACGTTGCATTATTTCTTTTTAATAAGAGATTTTGATTCTCTATAGGGATTTTTGCAGTTACCTTAGAACATCGTCCAACCTCTTTTTACAACTAAATTACCACGCATTACACACCTCAAGACATTTTTTTTCAATTTTTCGTTGCAAGAGATTACTGTCGTCGTAAACACCATGAAAAAATAGTGATCAGAACTTCGAACTTCAATATGATTCGATTACTTTTCTATTAAAATTTTGATTTTATTGATTGAAAAGTTCTTTTATGAGGAACACACAACACATATGCTGAGTTTTAGATAAAAAAGGAGAAAAACTCCCGAAAATTATTATTATTAATACAAAGACGAAAGCTGCACATCCTTTATAAATAGGAAGGACGGCTGTGAATACACTGAATGTCAGTCCGTCCGCAGAAATAGCAGAGAAAAAACAATTAAAAAATGATTAGAGTACAATTTTAGATGAAGCTCAAGGATATCCCTTATATCCATACCCATTTCTCTCATCTCGCCTATCGTTTCTGAACGCACAACACCCCACAGAATAAACCACAAGCAGAGCGATGAGCACCACAATATTGATAATAGCAATCTTACGCCAGTCGTGCTTTAAGTTTGCAAGCACACCCGCCTTGCAGGAGTTACAGCTATAGCACAGTTGATCCTCATCATTACTCCACCTGCTACAGTCCACGTCCGTTGAGTTGCTTCCTGTGGATGTGGAAGTCCAATAAGTGGCGTTCACAAAAGAAAAGTTGCACGAGCTTGGAGGCTTGCAGCAACCGGACTGCAAAATTCGATTCAAATTTATCATTCATAAGATGAAAAAGGCAGAAATCAAATAGTCCATAGTATAATAAAAATGAGATTTGTGGGCATGTGAATTACCTGAATTGGGGATAAATTCCTTTTGTAGAACTGCTCTGCTACTTCGTTGACCGACTCATCGGCGATGCTTTTGCATACTTTGGCGTCTTGAAGGCAGCTTTTGATTTTGTTCCAGTTGCTGCTCTTCTCCACTCTCTTCTGCAGCCAGTTTGAGTAGTCCCCAAGCCGGTATTCTTTGTACCCTTTCCCCGAAACGGCCTGCCCGGCTCCCTTATTGGTGACGACGAAGGCGAAGACAGTGAAACAGAACAAGAGCAGAATGAGAATAAACATAACGGCCAGGTAGAACCACATTAGCCATGTGATTCTGCAGCAGGCGCCCACCAAGCCGGCGAGAGAGACGAGCATGAGAAAAACCCCGATGGCAATCACAGGCCATTGAAGAAACTTCTCGCAGTCAGTGTCTGCCTTGGTTGCGAGCCATATTCCTCCGCCCAAGATCGGGACAGACAGCACAAATGTGGCAAAATTAAGTAATCCGATGATGTTGTTGCTGAAACGAACCATTCTCAAATATCTCCCAAGAATAGAAGCAGTGCGTGTGTAAGAAGAATGTGTGCAATAGAATGGGAGTGCAGGGCGCTTATAAAGCCGAGATGAAATGTCGGTCCTCCAGCGGTTGCGTTTCCGCGTTTGTTATGGTGCGGGACTTTCTTCGGTGTTTCCTTCACGGCGTTTATGTCGTGTATGAGGATATCGGTCGCACATTTTTTGTCTGCCTTTTGCATTCATCGCACATTTTATGTCTGCCTTGTGCACAATACTATAACGTACAGTGGACCAAGGATGGTCTTATCCAAATACTCTAATTTATGTGCTAAATTTACAAATTAAACTCTACATTTCTCATTTGATCCCAAACGATCCCCAATGTCCTAGATTGTTTCAAATGAATCAGGGAATGCTTTTAAATGCAACAAACAATTACACAAATCAACATAACATCCCTTAGGTTGGCTAATAATGATTAGTGTAATAGCCAACCAAATAACAAATTTGAAAGTGAAGAAGTCAAACCTATAATTATGTTTGGTACACACTTGTTATCTAATCTAAGGTGAAGAATAGTGAACTTGGGGATCATGAATGGAACACTAGGGATTAGTGATGACAAGGATCAAGATATTAGTTGAATTCATATATGAATATGCCAATTATAAGCCAATTATTGTATAAGACACCTTGATCAAAATGGAAAAAAAAAGGGGAAAAAGGTATGGGTATGTAATTTCCACCATTACACCAAGTTCTATCTTATATTTTTTAATCTAATAAAAAGTGAGAAGCTTTAGAATTCATCACCGGTAATATAACATAGTCAATCATTGGCTCATTTCCCTTAATATGTCATGGAGGTATCTATCGAAATAAAAAGCGTAGGGATGTGTGTACATTAAATTAGACATTGTAATTATATATACTAAGATGGGAGTTGAAAAGGTGGAATTTTAATTTTTTAAAATGTCATTACTGAATTTCTAGTTCACTTGGACTAGACATCTAATTAGGATTAGACCTTTGATCCTAACTAGATATTGAACCAACATCTAGATGTCACATATAAAAAAAAAAGGGTTTGTAGATGAGGATGCCTAGATACTTGAAAACATAATTACAAGGTTTGGTTCCCCTATAAACCTAGCTAGTGATTGAGGGATGTAGTTCATTGCATTAACCATTTAGTTATTGTTGTGCACTTTTATGATCCAACATCATAGGAGTACTCCACACCGCCCACAAGTAAATATAATTATTGAGGGATTTAACAAGATTTTGGAGAATATCCTTTTTAAAGTATGTGATGTTGGTTGCAAATATTGGACCTAAAGTGTAACTATGGTCCTTGGGGCATATCATCCAACATCAAAGTGATTGACATGATATGTTCACTTTCAACTAGCATTTGGAAAGAAGGTAATCGTCTTGATTAGATTTTTATGCCCAAATTGTGAATTACATATATTTCCCATTTAGACTATTGGTTTTATTAAAGAATGTTGAAGTGAACTATAATCACTCAAAGAAAACTTGTTGTTTGGACTAACACATGAAAACATAGAGGCAAAATCTATAGCATGAACACCATATCAAAAAACATGATTCTAATTAGAAAACTTGTTATTACTATTGGATATATCTACTTTTAGAAGCACCCTTGAGCAAGTTAAAGGTATTCTAGTTGAGTGTCTATCTTATCAAAGAGATAATATAAATGTATCTATATAAGTTTGGCAACACCAGATGACAACTCTCTAAGTGATAAAGTTAAAGGTTCCCATTTTTGACCTTATGTCAAATGGAGACACCATAATGATGTATAATCTCTATTATCTCTTTAAAAATAATCTCTTTTGGATTATTTTTTGGATCAATTCTTTCATTTCAAGTATTCATATTCTTTGTAGTATTTTAGCTTAGCTTTGGTTTTCTTAAATTCATTATATTTAAATTTGTAGTTTCATGCAAGTGGTTTACACATTGTGGTCTATTATGTTCTTGATGTTGTACATTTTTGCTAGCAAATTTTGGTTAACATTGAAGTTGACTTGTTTTAAAGATAAATTTAATAAGCCCTTTTTATCTTAAATGAATCTTCAATATTTTTGTAATACATGTGCATGCTTACAAAAAATTAGTGTGTTTGCTTCATCATTCATCTCATGATGATTTGGTTCTTTAGGGATTCATACATGTACTAAAGCGAAATGCATTTTAGTATATATTATGCTATAATATAGGGTGTGGTTTCAATTTTCTTTGATGATTAATCTATCTCCATCTATATGTGGGGATCCCATGAGTTAGTGCTACACTAAATAATAATTCTAAATTTTTTGAAACTTGTGTTGAGTTTGTTTGAAAAGGTGTGTTGTTCACCTTGTATAATGCTTATGATACAAATTTTATATTAAGTTTTGGTGGACCTAGGGAATCTATGCATGCATCACATGAGTTAGGAATATTTGAGGCTACCTGCATATTTTATATAACATTGGGATATGCGTTTAATGTGGGTTGCACATTGGAAAAATAATTTATATTGGTAAACTTGTACTAGTTGTAAAAACTTAGTACCAAAAGGGAATTTTTGTACAAAAAAGTAAATTAAGGTGGACATGGATTTAAGGATCATGGTTTATCTACAATACCACTTTTTGGTTTTATTGAAACTTGTTTGTATAAAATAAATCACATGGTTAGTTGTTGAGGTTGGTTGTCATAACCTTTGTCTTTTTGGCTAAGGTTGATTGAACATCTCTTCTAAGTTGTATATTTGAGGAGATGAAGTATGAATTGAGATGCGTGGTTAAACAAAATTATTATTTTATTTTTCATGTGGAGTGTAATTAAGGAGTTTGATATTTTAAAAACCTTAAATGGATACTCAGCAAGTGTATTGTAATTTTTTTAATTAGACAAAACATTGACTATCTAATTACTTTTGGAGGTTGGGTTTTTCCCTCATGAAGATTTTTCCAAGGTATGTCTTGTTTCATCCTAATGCAATTTTTAATTATTATTTTGAATTATGGAATCTAAATACTTATTTACAAATTTATCTATTGGGGTTTTGTGGAAACAATTTATTATTGTTATAAAATTCCTTTCATTTGGTATTAAAGCTTGATTCTCAAGTTGTGGGGCAAGATCTTCCTAGTAATGTTAATATTTGGAAGCAGTATATTATTGTGCATGATTGAATCCATGGACTTGTAGAAAAATAATGAAGGTATTTTCAAGGTTATATGTGTGTTTACAAACTTCAGTTGTTGCAAGTTTATGGTTTGATAGGGATTTGGAAAGTAGGTTTTCTATTTGGACTCTTTCAATGAGGGTTTTTGGGTTGATGATTTCTAAAGGCCTTAGAGATAAAAAAGAAACCTCACCATTGAGTCCAAAATACCCAAAACCTATGGATCCATTTAAAATACTATAGGTTTTATAGAAAAAAGGTGTCATTTTCTAGGGTCATGGATAAATTTGTTGGTCAAAGATTATATATAGCACATATGAGTCCATAATATGGTTCACATGGTGATTTTGGAATATAGATCTAGAGACTAGTATAATCATTGTTTGAGAATATTCTCACTTATACAATACATCTATAGGGTACATGTATGATGCAAGTAAAATAATTAAGAACAATAGTATTGGTCACTATTAGAGATTGACACCATTTAGTACCATGAAGTTTTTAAAAGAGTGAAGCACAAGATCATATGTTGGACCATTTTTTGGGTTTTATTGAATAACCCTAGTCACTAATAGGGGTTAGCTCTAGGTCATATTTGAACCATGAGGCTAAGTTTTTTGAGTCATTCCATCAAAATCACTACTTCCATAAGGTTGCTAATATATAGCTTCCACCAATGGTGTATCCTGAGAACTACCAACTCACCATGACCCTACCATCAAAGGTATTCCTAGAGAGGCTATATTTTTTTGAGGGTATAAATTTCACCCAAATAGTTGAATTTTTATGTCCTTATTGTCAATAAAAATTCTTTTTGTGTACTACAAATAATAGTATTAGTGGGTTTTCTATATTTTACTATTTCTGATGGTTCAAAACTAGTTTTTTTCTCATCATTTCAATATAGGTTACATCTTGTGACCATAGTGTCTAATTTTTGACTTCTTATGGGCAACAAAGATAATATTGTGAACACTTCATAGTGGACCAAGTTTGGAGATGTTGATATGTTATTTATTCACCTATATTTATTTATTTTTTATTTGTTGGTTCCTTTGACTACGTTAATTTTTAATTTTATAACAAATCAAATATAAAGGTGATTTGGTGTTTGATTCATTATAAAACATGCATGAAATTTTATCTAAATTTATCCAAATTCAAAATGGTTATCAATACAATGTTGAATTTATATATTACATTGTGAAATCTATAATTTTTTTTTTTTTTTAGATGTATATACCTATAGGTTACATAGATAAATTGAATGTTGTTCCTCTATAACCTTGTATATTTTGGTGCGGATATAGATTCTATTTGGTTTTGCTAGTTTCCTTACTTGGTTCATTGGTTTGGTTGTCATTATGAGATTTATAGATATAGTGCTACCTGATATAGTTATGTTGTGAGGCTTGTTGTTGTTGACTATGGTACAAGACATGTGAGACTTAGTTAGGTGGTGATCATGGTGTCATGAGGTTCCTTGTATGCTTTGATATTTAGCATGAAATGGTTGCTTATTTAGATTTATTATTAGCGGTGTTAGATTTTGGTGAGGTTATAGATCTCTTGTTCTTGGTGATTGTGTGTTAAGATATATACTCTTTGATGAGGTTTTAATAGGAATACCATGGATCCTACCCCTAGGTTGGACATGAGTTCAATAAATTGACCTATTGAGAATTATTTTTTTGAGAGATCCATTGTAGCTTGGTGTATCCTAGATGAAAAATCTCATTCCCCACTCTTGGTCCTCTTACCAATGAATCATCTAATAGGTATTTCCTACCTTTTTTTAATGCATTTGGTTTCATGCTTTATTTTCTTGTGGGAACGAGTCTTGAGTTATGGATATTAGTTCTAGAGGGACTATTTGAGGATTTTTTGCATGGGAATTTCTTGCTTTCTTTTCATGGGAATGAGTATTGATCTTTGGATGTTAGTTCTAGAGGGCTTATTTGAGGATGAAAAGAATTTTTTAGCCATTTAGGACTATTTCTATATAACCCCAAGAGAGAAAATCATGTAATCACGTATTTAGAATCCACATGCAAAAGAATAAAAAAAAATTCCATCAAGATGACACAAGATATACCTTGTGAAAACCCTTAAGGGGGAAAATCCTAGCCTCCGAAAGCATCCATCCTCATGTATTACCTTATCAATAAAAAATATAATTGATGGGCTCCATAATTAGCTAGTTTCCTTTCAATATTTCATACTTTTAATTATCTCCTTCTACTAAGTTTCAAGACATTACTAAGACCTTTTATACTTTTATATATACTTTTAAGTAGTCTTAAGTATGTGGAAATGGAAATATGTTATGTTGATATATGTACATGTATGAATACATGTCTATGAAATTTAGTAGGATTATATGTTTAATACATATGATTTTAATAATATGGATGCCTTAGGAATAAGACAAACACGTTTTAGCAAGAAGAACTATCAACCCACAATAATGGGTTTCTCAGGCCACAACATAAGGATTGTGGATTGTTGTAGAGGAGTCAAACAACCAAGACATGATACTTTTAGAAAGAAACAAAGGTGATCATTTATTGATCTGTTATTAGTCACCACATACCACTCTTACTCGCTAAATAAGATAGTTAGGAGAAGAAGAAGTCTTGTTGCTGATTTATGGTAAGACTATTCTATGAACATGTTTTTGTAATGAGTGGGAAACTATTAGGAATAGAGTTTGAATTTGGTTTTTCTACTACTACTTCATATAGTTATTGTTTTTTGTTTCATACTTAGTCCTCTTCCTATCTTTGAGGGAGATTTGGCAGTTGTTCCATGAGTATATTTTCAATCCATGAATAATGAAATTTCTCATGGACCCTATATAGTAGGATTTTTAGTAGAGGAGGAGATCTAGTTACCTAATTAGCTAATTACTTGGTTATCCATTTTTACCATTATTACTTAGTAGTTGCAGCAATCGAATGTGTGTTACATTAAAAATATCTTCAACAGATTCCTCTTTGATTTTATGCAATCATTCAGTGTTAGAATGCAATAAAGGAAATTTGTTTGGTATCATGATTTGCTCAATAAGTGAGTATTTGACAACTTCAATGGAAGCAACAACTCAAGAAAGGGCCACTTGAGGTAATTTTAACCCACTTTAGTTTATTTTGTTAGATTAGATAATGCATTATTTAATTCAATTGGTAGATTTTAGTTATATGTTATGAATGCATGTGTTGTAATTCCTGAATTGAATTCTATAGATTAATGTTTGGTTTCATACTCTAGAGGAATTAACTAGGTTAAGACACTATAATTTTTATTAGTTAGAAAACTATAGTCTTAAGTATTAGGTACTTGCAACATAAGGTAGTTGTTTATATTTTTTTCCCCCTATTTTATAAATTCATAGTTTATTCTATTTTCTAGCTTTTACTATATTTGCACATGTGTATTTTTCTATAATCCATTGGTGTAGGATGTGTCTAGAATCTATGAATGCATATATTTTTCCAACACTATCTAAAGTTTTATGAATCCTTAGTTGATAATTAAATACAACCCTCTTATGAACAATGGATTGTTTAGTTAGGGATCCTTAAATCCTCTAGGCCATGTGTATACTTTGTATCACTAGTTTAATTAGAAATCAAAGAGTCTACACATTTTTGGTGTTGTTGTTGGGGATGGTGCTAAGTTCATGATTCTCAAGTGTGTTTTTTCAATTCCTTTCAAGCTTTCATATTATAGAAACTTTATTTTAGCACCAGGATAAATAGGTATTTTAGCTATCAACAACAATACGAATCACTAAAAATGTGCAAGAATTTTTGATCTAAAGAGTCACAACCGTTGTATGTAGAGGAAACGAGATGCTATGGGAATATTTCTCCCCTCAACACATAAAGAATTAGAAGATACTAGTGGACCAATTAAGTAGAACAAGGGAGTCCCTAAAGAAGAATCATCCCTTACACCAGTGCTTACCCTAGGCACAAATGAGGCTTCCCGAATACGCTTTGATATTATGGTTGAGGAAGCTATGGACAACAGAGGAGAGTATGTTACTTTTGAATTCCTTATAAACAACTAGGAAAGGGTTGTTACACTGAAAATATACCTCCTTCAACACTCCTTTTCTTCTCCGGGTTGGTTACAATGGATCTAGACACCTTTCTTTCAAGTTTGATGTGTTATGTCAGAGGTTTAACTATACTACAAATGCTCACTAACTTAAATTATTCCCAACCACACTAAAGAATGTTACTTTGTGTTGGTTCATGGGGTTGGAAAGGAATGTTGTTCCCAATTGGGAGACTATGAAGACAAAATTCTTAGGAAAATATCAAGATTACTACAAAGGTGTAGATAGAAAGAGGGATGACATGTTCATGATGTCACAAAGAGAAGACGCGCCTTTGGAAGATTGTGTTGAGGGGTTTTATTTTTTCCTCAAGAAATCTCATCAGAATAGACTCTTTGATGATTCTATAAAACTGGTGTTTTAAGGGGAGTTAATTAAGACTATATGAACGCCCTCAATCTCATTGGAGTAGCGGATGTCTCAAAATTACCATTTTATGAGATTTGTATAGTGTGTAGGAATTACTCTAGGTCATTCATTAAGAGGACTAGGGGTCAGATGACCTCTTCTCTCAATAAATCATCTACTGGAGTTTCAAGGGTGGAGCTTAGCAATCTTTTAACTAGATGAAGGAGAACATAATTAACCACTTGGCTACCCAATTGGATACCCTCCATATCAAGAAGTAGGAAGAAGTAGAGGAAACCCTCACAAAATTCTACCTACAGTTCCACCAAAAGAAGATTAATTGCAAGTGCAAAAAGCTAGCAAGTATCTTTAAAGACAAGCAAAGGAAGACAAAATTTCATGCCCTAAAAGATGATGAAGGTCAAGTGTTTTACATTGTTCAACATAATTCATCATATAAAAGACAAGGTATGCCCCAAGATCCCTTAACCTATAACATTCCATTTCCAAGTAATAATGCATAATTCCTGTATTGGAATCCTTGATCCTAGAACAATGTGAAAAATACACAATGGCCAATGCCCCAACATAAGCCATGGTAGAAAAGACAAGGTATGCCCCAAGATCCCTTGACCTATAACATGCCATTTCTAGGAAATAATGCATAATTCCCATATTCAAATCCTCAATCCTAGAACAATGTGCAAAATATACAATGGCCAATGACCCAAGCCTATAATTGGACTCAACAACAATAAGGAATATCACCACCATAGAATTAAGAGGGACCAAATTATAATCTCTAGTGGCTATCTTGTTGAGGGTGATTTTAGCCATGCACAATGTGCTAGGAAATACGGGTTTATTACCTCTCTTGAAAAGTAGCAAGACTACTCCAAGGTTCCTTCTTTGTAATGTCTTCACTATGTGGATAGCACAATTGTAAGATCACTATAGTTTCATGGAGGGATCTGGATTTTAAATTCTTGGAAATAACATGCAACTTAAAATAATAGATCTAACGGGGTGTGGGTCCCAGCCTAGTTGGTTAAGGTGTTCCCTGTCGCAAGGCACCCACCATGGGTTCGACTCTTCAGTGCTCCCGTGGTATCAGTTGGTGTGTCCTGCCAGCACTGCTAGTCATGGTAAAAAGTTTACCGGTGGTGGGGGGTTATATGGGGGGCCGTGCTGCACCCGATTCCCCTTGTTAAAAAAAAAATTAAAAAAAAAAGATCTAACAATTTAATAAATGCATTACATGTTCAGATCCATTGCAGATTTACAATAATTTGATTCTCTTTCAATAATTCCAAACTTTATTTCAAATAAAATTCAAAAGGTAGAAAGGGTAACAAAAAATAATGCAAAGGAAATCTAAACTAGTTGGACAATGAAAAAGAAACACTCCATTCATCATATCTATATGTTTAAGCAAGATTTCCAAACCACCATTATAGAAAATAATATTTTATACATTTATGCATAATAGCAATGCAATCTTCAAAGGAAATACGTCACCACATAAGATATTTGAATTTAATTCAATTAGAACACCATCAAGCACACACATATCTGAGACAAAATCCTACTTAAGTCCACAATTACCAATGAAATCTTACTAATTTAACAATTCAAATTGAAATAAAACATTCATACCATCACAATGAAGATGCATGCAACATACGTAACCCTTTGATTAAATCAATAATTCACAAAGTTAGAACTTAGGCAATTCCATGCTGAGATTGTATTATTTAATTGCAAAAAATTACATCAAAATCAAATCCTTAGAAATGATCCAGAATAAAAAAATTATAGAAAAATAAGTTCCTTAAACTATGAGTCTGATAGAAAAAGCCAACTAGAAGCCCCTCCAACACTTGATTTTTTAACTAAAATCAAACTAAAAATTAAATAAAAGCACAATTGGGTGCCCCTTTTGGAGTCGAGTTCAACTTAAAAATAAATTAAGACTGAAGTAGGCATCCCAATTGCAATTGAGTCTCTTTCTAAATTAGGGAAGCATGAAAATGATAATTGAAAGGAAACTTAAGCAAGCTACAGTCTTCAAAAATCCCAATGCCACTAAACTCAGGCACATGATATGTGCTTTGATTTTTTCTAGTAGTTATTGCAAACATCCTTGGACATCTCTAACTTGGGTAGTACTGAGAGAACATGGCATGCACATCCTTGGCATCATCACTCATCAAAAAACACAGGTAGATATCAACAATGACCTCCACCTATCTCCATTTATTTGGAAAAGTGATCAGACTGGGTTGGCAGGATGTGATTCATCCTTTCCATTAGGTGGTATTCTTTAAATTGGTACTCCATTTCATCAAAATCCTTCAAAGGCATATCTCCTACAAAAACCAGTACTATGCATTATCATTTTCCTATACCAAGAAGAGAAAACCTGTGAGAAAAATCATGTTAGACCATATATACTCTTATCTCAAAGTTATAATTATCAAGATGGAGTTATACAATAGCTTCAAGGGTAGGCCTTTGGGCCTTCCGCTTACCCTTTACCATCAGTATATACACTTAAGCTTTCACCCTTTCATTATTAAAATACTTCAAGTATTGAGGATTGGGGTTCCCCTATACCCGATAGCTATGAAATGAATTTACAATGCTAAATTTAAAAGACTCTTAGGTATCGGATATCCTTTACCCTTCACTCATTAATAAAGTGTCTCTGAGGATATGTTTCATCTTTTAATCGGGTGTTAAGGATCAGAGATCCCCATTACCCTTTACCTTCTTGGAAATGGTATTGGTTAAGTGGTATCTCCAACCCGCAAAGTCTGAAAGGACTTCAGGGATTGGAGTTCTATTTTTTAATTTACTCCTTGCCATTATGACTATTAATCAAACTCACTCTTATGTTTTCAACCTTAGTGTTTGAACATCAAAGTTACTTCTATTTTTACAACAGTTAGAAGTAAGAAATCACTCTAGGAATTTGGGATTTGGAGATAACCCTTACCCTTTGCACCTCTATAAGAAATGGGTAAGAGGTATCTATGATACCTATTGTCCAAGAGATGTCATTAAGGAAGAAATTTTTGCTGAATGTTCTATGAAATATGACTAAGTAGGCATGTATCCTTTACTCATTAGTGAAAGCTCTCTTAAGGAATATTTGTATTCAATCGGGTATCAAGGATTGGGGATCCGCTTTACCCAATACCTTGTTGTTATTGATAATGTGTAAAGGGTACTCACAACTTGTGAAGTCCAGAAGGACTTCAAAGATTGGGAGTCAAGCTCGAGTCTACCATCTATCATCTATTCTTTAAGAGTTCAACATGTGGTAAGACAAATCCATGAAGCTTGAAAATCATTATTTTACAACTTGGTTGATCTTTCAAAAATCCTTTAAGAGTGTTCTTTTCATAACCATTAATTTTACTAAGGAAAAGATTGATTTTTCCATGGTTACGAGGATTGGTTGTCGGAGCTTCACTATACGTTACCTTAGTTTCTTTCATAAAATTAGTAAGCATAAACTTTGATACCTAAATCCTGATAGGGAACTCATGTGTTAATCATGCTAAGGAAAAGAAAAACCTTAGTAGGGCCAGGAAATGGTGAGGAGAAGTCGAGGATTGGGCCCGACAAGGAAGGTATACCCTTCCTGAAAGCCCAATGCTCGACCTCTGAAAACAAATAGAGAAAGGAAAAAGGAAAGAAAAAAATGAAGGGAAGGGAAAGACCACAACACCCAAAGCCAAAAAAATGGGCTCCCCATTTTATAAAATCAAAAAGGGGCGTGAGTGCAAAGGCACAACACATCCCAACATAACCAATGACCATCACAATGGCAAGGAGGTCAACAATGGAAAAATCAAAACCTTAAACACAACCACATCAAACCTTGTAGCAACAAAAATTAGCCATAATGCCAAATCCAACCATGGCTACACCAACACCACCAAGATCACCTCAATTTCTAGAAATAAGCATTTCTACAGGCTTATGCTAACAAAACCATCCAATACTCTACTTATGTGGTTGAGGTGAGTGATTCCCACCTTAGATTAGGGAAACTTCTAGTTGGGTCTTCATCTCCTCACATTACAAAGTTGACTAATGAGGAAATCCGAGTAGAAACTATGAACAAACAACCTAGTGAAGTTTAATGAAATTAGGATTAACCAACAACCATCAGTCCAAAACCTTTATTCCTTGAGAGACTAATAATACAAAAAACATCATTCAAAAGCTAAATTTGATCAATTAGGATAGCTGAGAGATGTTTGCATAAAGATGCCCCTCATACAGGCAATTAAGGAACTAATTTATACCAAAATAGTAAAAGAGTTATGCCTCAAGAAGCTAGAAAGGAAAAACAAGGACCCTCAAATTATGCATGTATTAGGACAACTTGAAAATATTATGTTAGGAAACATAGTCTTCCCTAAGTATGCAAACCTTGGGATCCCTATTATGGATGTCAAAATCAATGACACTCTCATCAAGAATGCCAAGTAATTGACTTAGGAGCAACCATTAACATAATGACAAAGGAAACCATGAAGTAAATACGACTAATGGATCTCACACCAAACCTACTATGCTATAGATAGCAAATAGGTCTAAAGTAAAACCTAAGGGAATAATAGAATACTTGGTTATAAAATTAGACTAATGGGAATACACTATAGGATTTATGGTGTTATAGGCTAAAGTAAATATTGCAAGGCACCCCCTCATCCTAGGGATACCTTGGTTGGTTACTACATATTCCTTTGTAGGTCATAGGTTTGGTAACTTGATCATTTCCAATAGAAATGTAACCAAGAAACTAGTCCTTTTTCTACCTACCCAGCCACGTATAGACTTAGAGCAAACTATATGGCATACCCTAGATGAGGATGATCAATACTCATTACAAACATTAATGACTATTGAGCATAGTTCTATACTAGAAATCCAAGATGAAGATAAGCTACTTGCAACCATCATACAAAATAATTATGTTAGGGACCCATACAAAATGATTATTTAATATGCTTGCAAGACCCTCTGTAAAACATAATTCCTACTAATACATTCAATTCCATCTCTCAAATTTTCTATACCTTATTTCCACATATTTTCAGTCCAACATAGTAGGCCTTGACATTTCATCTATTAAAACATCAGCCTTGACTTTAGAGATTACACTGGGAAAGACATTAAATGTAAACAATCAATTGATTGTTGCACAATAGTCTTCACTATTGAATGTGCTACAAGCACACACAACTACATTTGCATGGGATTACCATGATATGAAAGGAATAGACCCAAACCTATGCATACATCAAATTTACATCAATGAAGGTTACAAACTAGTTAGGAAATATCAGAAGAATGAACCCAATTGTCCATGACATAGTTAAGGAAAAATTACAAAAGTTGTTAAATACAAGATTCATTTATCCAATCTCTGATAGGAAGTGGATGTCTCCATTAGTAATTGTACCTAAGAAGGGATGGAAATGGAGAGCATTTTTTGATTACCATGAGTTAAATGCAACAAATAGAAGAGACCTCTTTCCCTTTCCATTCATTGATCAAGTGCTAGATTCATTAGCAGGAAAATAATACTTTTCCTTCTTGGATGGGTTCAATGGATACAACCAGATCAAGATAGCTCTAGAAGACAAATACAAGACAACCTTTACTTTTCCTTGGGGTACATATTCTTACTCTATCTTTCCATTTGGGCTATGCAATGCACTTGCAACCTTCCAAAGGGAAATACTAAGTATATTCTCTGATTTTGCTCATGATTCAATGAAAGTTTACATGGATGATTTTACAACCTATGGGAATACCTATGAGGAAGAACTTTCTAACTTGGAGAAAGTACTATCTAGAGATGTCAATATCACCACTTTCCCCTAAGTTGTGAGAAATACTTCATGATGATGACCGAGGGAGTAGTTTTGGGACATTTTTTGTCAAATAAGGGAATCCAAGTAGATCCAAATAAAATTGAGGTAATATCTACACTTCCTACTATGATAGGTCAAATCTATACGCTAGAAAATGAACAACATGAGAAAGAGTGCAAAATAACACTAAAAACAACCTAGACCTCAAGATTAGCCTAGTTGGATTCAAGACAAAATAAAGACAACAAATGGAACCTTTTACCTTGTCTCAAATCGATCCTTTGGTTGGCCCTTCAATCTTTGGTGTTGTATGCTCCTTGAATGGCACAAGATGCAAGCTAGATGATGATATGATAATGGATGAAAGTGGATACAAGTGTGAGAAATGGCTAAGTATGGCTCCTATAAATTTTTTGCAAGAGTTTGGCTACAATGCATAATCTCCTCAAATGAGGAAAAAGAGGGGGTATTTATAGAGAATTTGGAATTCTCTAAAGAAATAGATGGTCAATATTGAACCACCAAGATCAAGATGTAGGGCTAAGGTGAGTTGAGAACTCACAAGCCCTCACCTCTTGACATGTGGCATGTGATGTGGCCTAAAAGGGTGATGTGTATATGAGGTGGAAGGATAGTACATAGTACCTTGAGATTCCTTTTTATCCCCATGTGGGTGAGAGGACATGTGGGGAATTAAAAATTCCTTAAACATTCTCATGGGGATGAGAGAAGGAATTTTAAATCCCAAGGGGTGCATTGGGGGATTAAATATGAATTAAAGATTCACATGGGGAAGGGAATGTTTTATGTGGTCCTTATCCCCATGTGGGTGAGAGGACATGTGGGGAATTAAAAATTCTTCAAATATTCTCATGGGGATGAGAGAAGGAATTTTAAATTCTAAGGGGTGCATTGGAGGATTAAATGTGAATTCAAAATTCACAAGGGGAATGGAGTGCTTTATGAGGTCCTTATCCCCATGTGGGTGAAAGGAGATGTGGGGAATTAAAAATTATTCAAATATTCTCATGGGGATGAGAGAAGAAATTTTAAATTCCAAGGGGTGCATTGGAGGATTAAATGTGAATTAAAAATTCACATGGGGAAGAGTAATAGGAATTTAATATTCCTTGGAAGAATAAAAGGAATTAAAAATTCCATGAGAGGTTGATTAGGCTAGTTAATGAAGAATTAGAGGAGGGTTAGGTGGCTAAGAGATATTAGAGGCCAACTTGCAAAAGTTGGAGGATGTGACACATCATAATCAAGGATTAAGCATGTGCACACCCCTAATGATGAGATAGGAGAATAATTAAGATTAGATAAAAATGATGGAGGATGTGACATATGAGGAATAAAATAAATGTGATATTTATTTAATTCATTTGATGAAAGGGGGGAAGGTATTTAATTATTTAATTAGATACTTTAGGGGTTTGGCATAATTAAGAATATTAATTAAATAATAACGATATTACTTAATTAATACAAATAAAGGGGATGCTTAGACGAAAGGGGATAAATTTGGATAAATTAAGTGTTCAAATTTAGGTGTCTACACCTACCTTAGAAAAAAAATGTCAAAAGCTTTCTTGGCCATGTTGGGCATTGCACAAGATTTATACAATATTTCAATAAGATTGCAACACCACTGTTTGTTTTACTGTCTAAATATGTAGAGTTTAACTAGATTCCTACTTGCCAAAATTCCTTTGAAGCACTTAAAGCAACACTTACAAATACCCTAGTATTAAGAGAGCCTTGGAATTGGACATTGCATTTACATATCCACACTGATGCTTCTAAATTTTCTATTAGAATTGTGTTAGGACAGAAAGAAGGGATTCTAACTTATGTCATACATCATATCAACAAGAACCTTCAAGGGGAAAAGCTCAACTACACAGTCACTGAAAAGGAGATGTTAGTAGTAGTCTATGTAATAAAAAAAATTAGGCACTACATCATAGTGTATTATGTATCCATTCATATAGACCATACAACAATGAGGTACTTGATGAAAAAACCATTAGTTCGAGGCAGAATTGTAAGATGGTTTTTGCTAGTTTAGGAGTTTGATATTACCATTATAGACAAACTAGGAAAGGCTAATGTAGTAGCAAAATTCCTCTCTAGATTGCCAAAAAATTAGAAGAGGATACTGTAGATGATTCAATTCTAGATGAGCACTTATTTGAACTTTCTCTACATACACCTCGGTATGAAAACATATCCAATTATCTATTTGTAGGGAAAACATCCAAATCTCTCACCAAGGGAGAAAAGACATTTAGTTAAAAAAAAAAATTCCTTATTCATAGATAGCTAGATATTTATTTTACATAGGACCTACTAATATAATGATGAGGTGCATCAGAGAGGATGAAGTCTATGAAATTCTCAAGGCATGTCATGATGAATCTTGTGAAGGAAATTTTGTAGTAAAAAATATAGCCCTTAAAATATTAACTACTCGATATTATTGGCCAACACTTCATAAAGATGCAGTCAAATACACAAAGAGTTGTGATATATGTGAGAGGATGGGATGACCTACAAAATAGATGAAATTCCACTACAACCACAAATAGTAATAGCACCATTTGATAAATTGGGGCTGGATTTTATTGGTCCTATATCTCCAACATTCAACAAGTAATATACACTAGTTTACACTAATTATTTTACAAAGTGGGTAGAGGTCAAAGCCTTTCAATTTGTAAGGAATAGAAATATTGCAAAATTTCTCTATAAAGATATATTTACAATATATGGTGTTCCTAGGAAAATACTAACAGACCACAGGCCAAAATTTACCTAAAATTTGATCACCAAGTTAGTGCAGGAATATGAGATTAGACATAAAAAAATCTACACCTTATCACCCTCAAGAAAATGGCAAAGTGGAGGTGACTAATAGGGAAATAGAAAACATTCTTACAAAAACAATGCAAATACATAGGAAGGATTGGGCAACCAAGTTACCTAAAGTAGTTTTGGCTTACAGGACAACCTAGAAAACATAATAGGTTTCACACCATATGAACTAGTGTATGTAAAAAAGGCAGTCCTTCCAATAGAATTTGAATAAAAAACTTTGAGGATATTAGTACAATTGGGAATTGATATATCTGAAGCACAAAAGGGGATGTTGCATAACCTCAATACATTGGATGAGATATGCATGGAAGCAATCCACCATATTGAGATCATCCATAAATAGAGGATGCGTTGGCATGACCAGTTTATCAAAACCAAGTAGTTTAATGTAGGTGATTGGGCACTACTCTATGATTCAAGGTATAAGGATTAAAAAGGAAAATTTCAATTAAGATGGTTAGGCCTATATGAAATTCAAACAACTTTCCCAAAGGAGCAATTTAGTTACAAACTATTAATGATATAATATTTTCACTATTAGTTAATGACCATCAGTTGAAGCTCTATAAGAGGCCACTATAGAAAGATTATTTCCTATTATCATTACAACATTAATTTGAACCATAAATACAAACTTCATTAGTGGTAACCAACACTTCATCAGAAATATCAGTAGATGAGCTACCCAGCTCACCTCCTACTATTTCCCAGGTATAATCCTCAAAACATACATCACATGCACACACATGCAAAAGTGACACTCAAACATATTCATTTTTTAAACCTATAGCAAAGCTCGTAGGACTTGCAGCATCACACCCACAAACAAAATATTTAGAAGGGACCTATTTCTTCAGTAGCTCGTAGTACTTGCACAACCATCCTTTCACTCATGCATGTAGCATCCATAATTCACTTTCATTATATGCAACTTCTTTAAATCATCACACATAGCAATCAAATCACATTTTTGCATTATTTGTATCATGCAATAAATTCCACTTCCCCATATCACATACTTTATGTAGATTTTTATTCATAAATCAACTTTATTACCAAGTGTTACGCTCAAGGTGAATTACACTTCAACATGACCACCAGTAGTTCATAGCCATCACCTCAAATCATTTCATATATTTTCCCATACTGCATGGTGGCATTCAAAAAATTTCACATATGTCATACTTCACTTCACAACATGTCAATAGGCACTCTTTCCATTTAACTCTCATACTTAACATTAAAGCTTATTAATTTTGTAAATATTTATCATTCATGTAAAAAATTAAACTACATGTTTCAAATTCCACTACTTAATATTTATTCTCCAATCCCTTTCTATACCTACTTATTAAGGATAATTAGAAACTTTAGTTGGGGGGAGGGGTTGACAAAAGGCCTTATTTTGTCTTAGCTATTTTTAATTTTTTTTCTTATACAACTTTTTTGCATTACCAAATTTATGAGAGTTTAGAATATAGAAGTAGTATCAATAGAAGAATTGGGTGATACAACAAAGACATAGCAAGGAAACAACACAATTAGGTGATTACATAGAGCAAAGGACAACAAAACTATTGAATTTATAATGGGAGGTGACATAGTAAGGAGAGAGCCTACAACTAATAACTTGTTGCTAGAGGAAAAAAAATATGTGTGTATCTTCTAGTAGGTAGGTAGGTTAGATTATTTCCTTAGGCTCACATAATATAATGAACTTATGAACTAAAAATTTGCTAACACCTTTCAAAATGATGAGGTAATTGTTAGGGGATTAAGGGTCAATGGATTAGAGGCAACTATAGTAGAAGTATCAGGGCTTCCAAGGGTTGAAGAAGAATTTCTAGTCATCGTAGATGCAATCATAGCCATAAATGAATTCTCTTTTCCTAGTGATAATTTGGACTCCTCTTCACAAGGTACAAAATGTTTATCTTTACCTGGGCTTTGGGCCTTTATAGCTTCACACATTGTTAGGTATCTAAATTGTGATGGGAGACAATTATTATTATACATAGTGCATTTTAAATTGCTTAGTCATTTACACCATTAAAGGTTGGTAAATGTTCAATTTTTTTTATATAATATATTGAAACGAATGTCATTGGAATAAAAGAGAGAAAGGAATCTATTGGATTTGCCACATTTTTGTTTAGTTAATTTATTGGTTAAGAGAAGTCTTAGGGTTCAATTTTCCAATGTATCTTGGGAAGATTTTCTAAATTGTAACAACATCAACAACATTATTCCAATACATAATGAGGAAGGGGCCAAGAACATCAAGAAAAAAAACCTCATATGACTGCAATTAAGGGAGATATACCCTTTGGTTCCCCTATTGTAACACCTAATTGTAGCATGGAGGAGCCTAAAGAAAAGGGATTGCATGAAAATCAACCTTCAACTTATGTTGGACAACTTGTAGCTGAAGGAGACTCAAAAAATCCAGCTTCCTACTAAAAGCCCGCCAAATGCAAAGAAAAGAAAAAGTGTGGCCTCTACTTTAGCACCCACTAAGAATAAAAAAGGGCCACACAATTAAGAAGGTGATCACATCACCTGAGGAAGAAGGGGCCCATGGAATGAAAAGATAAAAAGAAAAAGGAAGATGTTGTGATGATTGAAAAAAATACAAATTCTGAGGGAAATGTCCCTAGTGATGATACAAGAACACCAATTGTACAACCCTTGTATTTGACTAGAACTTCTAACTCAGAGTTAGAGGGTATTTTTATGAAAAGAAAAAAGAATAGACCTCTAGAAATCTCTATTTCAGAGGAAGGGTATATGCATGTAGAGGAGGTTGAGGAAGAATGTTTTTTTTGGAAACCAAAAGATAATTCTTTTTAGAAGGTAGAAACACAAATAAAGAACTGCAATATTCCTTGCAAAGAATCAAACATTTGGAAGAACTATTGGAAGCATATCAACAAAAGGAAAGTGAAAGAGATGCAAGGATTAAGGAGTTGGAAGGGAAACTCCAAAAATTTGAGCAGGATCAAAGTTTGAATTATTGTCACAACTTTCCATAATTGAAAAGAATGAAAAGGATCAAGACCATGAAATCTCAACTAGTTATGTAGAGACCTCCAGTATTCCTACTATTGTGTCATTGGGCATTGAGTTGTGGAAGAAAACACAAGATTTTTCCTAGAAATAAAAATATTGGGAAAAGGAGAAAATAGAAATAATATCTACACATTCCAAGACAATTGAAAAGTAGGAAAATAAGGTAACAAGGTTAAAGGTAAAAATTGAGGAATTAGAAGACAAGACAATTCAACTGATGAGGTGTAGACCTCCTGTCAAGGTATATACCCTATTTTTGCAAGAAAAAATTAATGTTTTTAGTTTAGTTAAATAATTAGTGATCTCCTTGTTTCCATGAAAATAGGATTTTTATTTTTAGAAACTTTCTAGAAGCCTACACCAAAGATGCATGACCAATTGTGTGAATTATACTTGCACAATTTGGTTCTTTCAAATGAAACTGCATGGAACCCACTAATATTTGTGGGGGATACTCAAATCAGGGCTCTAGCTTCTTATGTCATAAATGAACATCAAAAAGGGAAATTGATGTAGGAATATGAAGAGAGGGAGAAATATCTCCCTCAATTACTAAGAGAGGAGGCAACAGACCCAAATGCAATAGTAGACCAATGGTTGTATCTCTTAGACCATAAGTGAGTTATAACAAAGATATTGGACTATAGAGAAAATGATTATAAAACAATGAACTATTAGTAGAAGGCATAATCAAAGAGACACTTGGATTTTTTCAAAACAAATGGAGGGAACTCATGCCAAAATTGAAGAAGAAGGAGCATCATTATGTTTACAAATATGCGATAGCAATTGGTAGGTCGCATAAATACATCTCAATTTCCTTAAGAAATAAAATTACTTGGTTTCCTCTTACCTTCCATCCTCCTCTCCTCTTGTTTCCCATACCACACTGGATAGGAAGGAATCGAGAGGAAATTACTACAACAAAGAACAAAATATTGGCAAGGCTCTCAAATCAATAAGTTTTCTATTTGAAGCAAGATAAAGGAGTGACCTATGTCATGGATTTTAGAGAAATGGCCCTATAGTATAACCTTCAAACTTGAAGTTTCTTAAGGAAAAGAAATAGCTTAGTTGGGGGGAAATGATGGGTTCCATAATTAGCTAGTTTCCTTTCACTATTTCATACTTTTCATTATCTCTTTCTACTAAGTTTCAAGACATTACTAAGACCTTTTATACTTTTATATACTTTTAAGCAATCTTAAGTATGTGGATATGGAAATATGTTGTATCAATATATGTACAAATGAATGCATGATTTTCTATGGAATTTAGTAGAATTGTATGTTTAATTTATGATTGTTGATAATGTGGAAGCCTTAGAAATAAGACCAACACATTGCAACACGAAGAATTGTCAACCCAAAACAACGAGTTTCTCATCTTACAGCATAAGGATTGCAGATTGTTGTAGAGAAGGAGTCAAATCATGACTAGGGCATGAAACTTTCCGAAGGAAATAAAGGTGATCATTTATTGATCAATCATGAGTCATCACATACCACTCTTACTATCCAAATAATATAGCTAGGAGAAGAAGTCTAGTTGCAGCAATACTGATTTATGGTAGGGATTTTTTGTGAACTTGTTTCTATTATGAGCGGTTAAACTGTTGGGCATAGAATTTGAATTTGGTTTTTTACTCCTACTTTATATAGTTATTATTTGTTGTTTCAAAATTAGTCCTCTTAATATCTTTGAGGGAGAGTTGACAATTTTTCCATTGGTCTATTTTCAGTCTATAAATAATGAAACTCCTCATGGACCCTATATAGTGGGATCTTCTATCAAGGAGGATATCTAGTTACCTAGTTATCTAACTATTTGGTTATCTATTTTTATCATTATTACTTAGTAGTTACAACAATAGAATGTGTGTTACATTACAAAGATCTTCAACAAATTCCTGTTGGATTTCATATAATCGTTTAGTGTTAGGATGCAATAAAGGAAATTTGTTTAATATCATGATTTGTTGAGTAAGTGAGTGTTTGATAACTTCTGTGGAAGCAAAAACTCAAGCAAGGGCCACTTGAGGTATTGCTAACCCACTTCAGTTTTTAATATTACATTAGATAATGCATTGTTGAATTTAGTTGGTAGTTTTTTGTTATACTTTATGAATGCATTTGTTTTAATTCATGAATTGAATTTTGTATCTTAATGTTTGGTTTCATACTTTGGAGGAATTAACTAGGTTAATACACTACACTTTTTAATAGTTAAATAGTTACAATCTTAAATATTAGGTACTCGTAGTAGAAGGTAGTTGTTTATATTATTTTCCACTATTTTGTGAATTAGTAGTTTATTCTATTTTATATCTTTTACTATATTTGCACATGTGTATTTTCCTATACTCCATTGATGTAGGATGTGTCTATAATCTATGAATGCATATATTTTCTAACACTATCTTGGTGCAGGAGCACCTATTGGATTTCTTGCCACCATGAGGAAAAAATGTAAATAAGAGTCCAAGAATGGTTAGGGTTCATTTAATAAGGTCTAAAAATACCATTTAGATGTATTTTGAGATCCTTCTTGTAAAACAAGGTGATGTTGTCAATAATGCTCAAAAGAGCAAAAACATGTAAATGTGAGTTTTGAATCCTAGATGAGGTTAAATGAGGTCCTAGGGAATCATAGTATGTTGCTTGAGTCATTTTAGTGGTATTTATGATGTTTTGCAAGTTTATGATGCAAAATGTACAAATTCGCTAAAATTGACAAATGTTGTCAAGTTGTAACTGAAAAATTGCAAGCTTCAGGGATACCAACAATCATGTGGAATTTAAAAGTTGAATGGTAGGTTTGTAGAAGGTAGAAGACCTTTAAAATGATGAATAATCTCAAGAAAAAGGTGGAGAGGGATGTAATCATGAAGATCAATATGAAAAGTTCCAATTTTGCATATAAAAATCTTTGTTTTTCCTAATAAATCTAGTTTTTAGCTTACTATATGACCCCGTAATATCATTAATTCAAGAGGAAGTCATTGGATTTAATAAATATTTGTGTCTACTTCGTTTTGGACATGGTATTGTTTAATTTCATAGAGAAACAAAGGAGTTATGGCTCATTTTCTGAAAACCGTTCAAAACCCTTGCTAGGCTAAGCAGTAAGCCTTTGAAATTCAATTTCTTAGCTTTTAGCTGATGAAATCTTCTTGATGTGTAAGAATAATTTTATGTGTTTTAGTAGATATCCAAGTTTCAAAATCATTGGATTAATTTTGGGCCTAAACCACGATGCCCTAGGCCTCCTAAAGAGGCAAAATCTATCAAAAACTAGTGAATAGTGAAGTTTACTTTAGTATTTCTCATGGTATTAAGTTATTCATGGATTAATTTTTTTTGGTAAAGGTGTATGGAACTAGGTGATCCCATTTAAACATTGGAATTGATATATTTACAAATTGTGGAGATCATTTAGTGACTGTCCTATTAGGACAAAGTTAACACAATCAACTTTGGGAATAGAAATTGGAGGGTTTTAAGTAGTATTTGCTAAAATGTCTTGAAGAAAATGTGGGGAATGGACTAACCATGTTTTGCAGGCTCATTAATAATTTTTTGAGACAATAAGAAGGAAGAATGGCTTGGTTTAGTATAGTTGGTTGTTGTGTGGCGTAGAAGGTCCTAATTGTTGTTTTGGACAGTCAACATTGTGAATAAATTTGTTTGTGACATTTGTGTTGGAGCAAGGATTTCGGCCAGTTATTTGGATGATGTTTAAAGTGTTATGAGCAATATTTAAGGAATTTTGTGCTTTTATCTCAGTTTGTAGTTTGAAACAAGAATTTGTGTATGAAGTTGCCTTGAAGGATGATGAAATTTTGTGAGAAGTGGAACCTATTTTTGAGTGTTTTGTAACCTTCTTCCTCTAGCATTGCATCATATCTAAAGTTTTATGACTCCTTGGTCGATAATTAAGTGTAGCCATATTATGAATAATGGATTTTTTAGTTAGGGATCATTAGGTCCTCTGAGCCATGTGTATAATTTGTATCATCAATTTACTTAGACATTAGAGAGGATCCATAACAATACATATGTACAAAGTCTCCATGAATACCTATGAAGCATCAATCTCTTTGCATGCACTCCATGTGAACAAGAAAATGAGAATCATGTAACCATAGATCAAGCAATCCATGATTCCTCTCCTCACATGTGAAACCTACTAGATATTTTGAAACTATCCAACAAGCCCTCAAAATATCTAGCCAACCAACCTTAAACAAATTCCTGCGTGCTTGATTTTATAGAAATAAGCTTGCATAAAAGGTTAAGTGGTATTAAAGAAACTAATTGGACCAACATGTCAAGGTGGTTAGTTGAATTCTATTAAATTCCTCATTTCATTTTTTAAGGGTCCTAATCCTTTCAAGATATAGGGAACCACCAAAGTCTCTTAAGAGACTTAAGAGAAAAACTATGCTAAAATTTTAAATATTGATTTACAAAATCTTTTTCACTTTGAATATTTTATTTGCAACTACACGTGGGTGTCAAATCTATCTACAATAATATATATTGATTTCCCTTAGTTCTCCAAACCATAATTTTATTATTCTAACAACTAATACACTATTACAAAATGCCTCATTATTATTTAGTTTAAGGCTTTCAAGGGTCCTATTTTTCATTCTAACTTGTGCATGTAAATAAACCAATGGTTCCAACACATTGGGGTGGGTGGCTGAATTCTATTGAATTTATTATTTCCTTTTTGAAGGTTCCTAATCCTTCTAATATTTAGGCATCTAGTAAATTATCTTATATAAGAGACCTTTAAGAGGAAAATGTGTTGAATTTTTATGTAGTAATTCTTCAAATCTATAATTTCTAGGTATTAGGTGTCTAATAAATTCTATCTTTATTAATATAATAAGGTGAAATACTCAAGTGGCATGCTCAACCTTAATATGTATTTTATTTAATACCCTTGGACCTATTAATTACGATGAGAGGGTATGTCCCTACATAGTTAAGCCTATAAATAAAGAGAAGTCTCTCTCAAATCATCATAACTTCAAAATATGAAATTCATATATTATTTTTCTTTATTGGACCTCACCCCTAGAACTAGTGGATAATTGTAGAAATATGGGGGACCAAAAAGTGTCCACACCACTTTTTTCCCCCTTAATAAACATAACATGAGTGTTTTATAACGTTCTTGTATTATGTTTAGATTCAACTAAAAAAAGCAAAAGGTCGAGCTCATTTGAACTTGGCCTCTCAATTTAGAAAAACATAGTCTACAACCATGTTGCCAAGGGGGAAGAGGTAATTTTTTTTAATTTTTAGTGTAAAAATTTGATTAAATAGATAGATAGAAATGGTTTTGAGTGATTTTTTTTAATTTTAAAGAATTGAGAATGCCCCACCAGTTGATGAAAAATCTCATCTACCAATTCATGAAAAACCTATTAAAGAACAATCATAACAAACCCCTTTGAAAATGCCTCAACATCCTCCCAAGATGCAAGATTTTCTTAGGGAAAATTAAAAAAATAAGAGAAATTGAAGCAATAATTGGAAGGCTAAGAGATCCATTAGGAAAAAACTCCCACAGGTCTACCCTCACCACTTCACTAGAATCAATCATCTCGCACATAGTAAAAATGAGTGATCAAATCAACACTTGGTCAAACAATATGGAAGATCAAAGATATTTTTATGCGTACAAATTATCATATGACCAAATAACATAAAGTACAATATTGAAATTCAACTTGCGTGTATTGTTCATTGACCCATGACCTAATGCACCCATATATGATACTTGTAGGAGGTTCCCTATCCATTGGTTCCACCACCAAGGGATAAGGAATAATTTTTGGGATAGGTGGATGGATGGTTTATGACCATCCTCTATGCTAAAAAAATAAGGTCCCACAATACTTTTTGAGGAAACTTTATTGCGAGTTTTTTCTCAATGATATCTCAAATTACTTTGACATGCAAGAGTTCTAAGGTAGAGGTGGGGGCTCTAAATGGGATATGGGGTACAACATGCCCAAAACCATGAAATGATACCCCCTTCTATATTAGAGTTTGAATATGTCACTATCACTTCCATTGTGAAGGAGGGTGTTTAGTTTGAGACCCTATAGTCTATTAGCTTTTTTACTCAAACCCTTTTACAACACATTAGGCCTCTAGCAAATGGTGATGTGGGTGAGTCTTTTGGGTCTTATACTTCACCTCACTTATGTAAAAATTTTAGGTCTTTATGTGATTATGGGTCTAGGGGTGATTTGGATGCACATGCCCAACAACAAGATGCATCTATATTGGATCGAGTTGTCTTGATAAAAGAGTTGCTAGATCAAATATTTGGCATTGATAGACAGGTAAATTTGAACAAGGTCAATTTTAATTTATTATATTTCATTTTGAAATGTAAGATTAACTAAATTACTATATTTATTTTAAAATTTTAGGTTCAAAGTGTTCACCCTATGTCTAATGACCCTCCATCTTTTGCTTACTTAAATATGTCAAGTCCACATGCATAAATAAATAATAAATATAATATGTATGTGAATAGTTTAACCTTATATGAATGGTAATATTAAAACTCATATTGGATGTTGAATAGATTAATATTGGGCCTTCGACATCAACACCTATCAGCTAGATTGACCATACATCTTACAATGAGGTAAGCTTGACTATTTTTAATCATTAAATATTTATTGAATAATGTAAGGTAGATTTTGAAAATTTAATAATATTTTTAATTTTTAGATGATCACATCAATTGATAATATTCCTAGTATCCAAACAATAATGGAGCATGACATTGCTGCAATATTATCATATTCAATGCCTTTGACAAATGTATGAGCCAAAGTAGTAATTTTTATATTATTTTTTTTTGTTTTATATGTATATTAGTGAAAATTTGAATGATATTCATTTGTAGTTTGATTTATATCTTGATGCTTGTCATAGGGCTTCACAACTCCAAATCATGTAAATTTCCTTGCTATGGATGAAGGGAGGAAAAAATTGGTTAAGAATTTAATTATGAGTATGTGGTAAGTGATTATTTTGTTATTTGTTGTTCTATAATTCAAGTTTTGTATTAATGTGTATAATTTTTATTGTATCAGGTGGAGCTCTAGAATAGTTTTGAGAGTCATCAGGTTCAAAAGCAACCATCATTGTATTCCTCTCCATCCACTTGACATTCAAAGGTGGCTTGTGATATCTTCCCTTCCCTTAGAGGAAAGCAATTATATTAGGGCCCTTTGTTGTATGTGTATATGGAAATTTTGTACATATATGTTTTTATTACAAATATGTGACATTATACACTTATATGGATTTGTTGTAAGCCTAGATGGTTTTATTGTATATATATTATACTTTTACAGACACATAAAATTGTATACCTATATGGATTTTTGGTTAATACAAATTTGTTTTACCAATGTTGTCTATTTTTTATAAATGATTAATTGGATAAATGAATAACTACACAACTAAAACGAGGGAATAAAGAACATGTGTTTGATAATAAATGAAGTTTTTTGTTTTTTAATTTTGGTCATATATTATGCATAATCTATCAACAATTCTCTTTTTTATGCGTTTTGATGAAATTCTTCATGGTCTCATACATCACTTTCTTCACCTTTCTACTTTATTGCACACAAGCTTGTAGACTGTCATCAAAAACTTCTTTAATGACTATTCAAATACATATGTCTATCATGTGTGTCTTAGAGAGATTTCACTATCATTTAACTCCCTTTTCCTTTTCAATTGTCAAGACATGCCTACCTATAGATTGTCCCTCATGAACATAAATTACAAGGTTTATGGAAAAAATTTGTATTGCCTTCTTCACTATATTTTATCATACTTTACTTGAAAACATTATCCTTGGCTCAATCATCCAAGGTCTATAAGTTGTCTTCATTGTCCATGCAAAATCACCTAGAGACATAGATATCACTATCATTATAATTTTTAGACAACTATCATGGTCATATCCTCTAATCTCAAGCATTCTCTTGACTCTTCTTTGTTTACCACTCAATTAACTCAAAATGGCACTATACTCTTTACATCATTCTCTCCATTTGTGTTATCATCTACACTTATTTTTTTGGAATGATGATGCTTTGTCTAATGATAAGAATTTCATTATCATTTAGTCTTACACTCTACACCATCCTATGACTTTCCAAATTGTCATGCATGTTTTAGGGTTTAGAGGCCTCCTATGGACTATGTCACTTGATTTGAAGACTAATTAATTTGTTAGTTGATTTTGGATTGATTGCTTCTAAGCAATATCATACATTTGAAAACATTATCATTGTTAGGACTATATTACTATAAGGAATTATCTTACAACTCCTTGTCATTATTGACCTCTTAGATCATGTTGACTATTTTTATTTACCATTTATCAATATTGGATCATTAGTTGCCTTACAAGATTTTTGAATCACTAACATTCAATATACTTTTAGTGTTTTTTTATTTTATTTAAACACTTGTTTAATGATTTATTCATTTGCAAGTCCACTTATTTGATTACATTTTTTAAGTCATTTTCATACTAGGTCATTATGATTGTGTATTATGACTATGTTTAGATGTATTGTGTCTCTTCTTGTTGTCAAATCATTCAAGATAAATCCCACATATATGTCTTCCAATCACACCTTGACTAAGGTATCTTATCATCCAGTGTGCCTCTTTGTACTAACACTACTTTCATTTTTCAACTACATGTGTGTAGTGGTTTAAATGCAAATTTTGGATTGGCATCAACATAAAACCACATCTTGCTAGTGTTTATGTCATTGAACTCTTAGGTTTCTAGAATTTTGATGTCATATGTTCATGATAGAATTTTAACTACCATTTCATTATTTCTCTTTCCATTGTCAACACCACCTCTTATCTTTTGAAATGAAGGAAATAGGGTACTCCACCTTTTAGGACATGGAACACACAAGGGGGCCTATTTCACTCTTAGTTCATTAAAGGAAACCAAGATCCCTCAACTAAGTGAATTAATTGAGGGAAGGGTATATATGAGAGGGTTTCCTTAATTAGGTGTGATTAAAAGGGAGTTCACCACTAAGCAAATGCTTAGAAAGAAGGGAATGAATGCAATTTATACAAATATAGCTATGTAACTTAGAAAATGAACTTGAAATTAGAATAACAAACTAAGGCTAAGCAAAGAAGTACCAAGAAGACTAAAGATGCTTGAAACTAGGTCTACAATCATGAAATTATGAATTTTTATGTGAACTAGGGCTCATACACCAAGCTGGATGATTTATTCCCAGTCTAGGGTTTTTGGGCTAGATATGGAATCTCTCAGTGATTGATCTAAATATGAAGAAATCCAACAAAAAGGCTGCACTAGAACTTGTATACCTAAATAGTTGCAAAGTGTCCCACCTTTTTGCAAAGTGTTCTAGGAGCAAAATTTTGAATTGAAACTTTGTGAGGCTTTGAGTATAGATTAAATAATCACTTCCCCACTAGTTTCATGCAAATAAGTTGGATATCTTGTTCTAGATCTGATTTTCCATGAGCCTTGATAACTTATGAAAACTTTTACAACTTTCACAACTTTGTAATTTTAGTACTTTTGAAGGCTTCAAATCCACTTTTTCTTCAACCTCTAAACTTGCAACACACAAAGATAGGGAAAAAATGTTTTTTTATTATGAAATGGGGGTTTTCCTTGGTCAAACCCCATTTTGGTAATCAAACCTTAATGATAAATGATGCATGAATAAAATTAAACATGAAACATAAGATTCATGAAACAATAGAACCTGGTTTGAAACCTTGAAGATCTGTAAACAAGCATGAAGTGGCCTCAATGAATGCAGATCTTGATCACAACACTTGATTAGAAATAATCCTTGAATGGGATATTGAATTGATCTTCAATGCTACATCATGACATTAGCTCAACAACATACATGATGCACTGTCTTTGACATGAGGAAATGAAACTTGATTCCTACAATGATCTTTTATAAATCTACCCTTGAATGCATAAGAAATGATCTTGAATGCTCTCAAGTGTGAAATTACTCTTGATTTCTTATGAAATTCTAGGTCATTAGATACATTTGAAATGATGATATAACCTCGTATTTATACTTGTTTATGCCTAATTTCCAAAAATTACAACACTACAAGCTGACATCAGATCTAGGATGATAAAATACCACCAAGAATTGAATTCAAAATAGGTCCAAGTTATAGTGAAACTCATACGCCAATTCAAGCATATGAGTCCTAGTGGCATAAAATTGGGACACAAACTCCAAGAAGTGCCTTGTTCAATGTAATGTTTAAAATCAAGTCCCGAGACCTAGTTGGGACTCATATGCCCAAGGTGGAATATGAGTCCCAGATCCCTAGATCTAGAACAGATGACCACAAACATTAGATTATGATTTTCCATTTGTTGAGTGTCAGGATTATCCATAGAAAAATGCATTTAATAAGGCTTATGGATACAAAATAGGACCAATTAGAGCATAAAGAAGCCTTAGTTAATTAATAAAGCCATAGATTAGGGTGAAAGTATAAGAATACACTTTACAACACCCTAAATAAGGTATAATTAGGTCTATTTAGTTTAAAAGGTCCCCAAACTTAATGTGAATGTGTAAAACACATTACAACACTAAATCAAGGCAACATTAGGTTTAGTTTAATATTTTAATTATTCCCAAATTAAGAGTGAAAAAGGGATACTTTGTGTTACACTACATTTAGCCCCCACTTTAGTGAGAGGAGGAACTTGCTTCAAACTCACACTAACGTAGACATTCAAGAGAGTTCCAAGTGTACCAATGTGGATGGTATAGAATGACGAAGATCAAGGAGGTGGCCAAGCCCCCAAGATTCAAGATCCTACATCAAACCAACATAAGCATAAAGGGACACACATAGGGTGTATGATATGTAGCATCAAGATACACAAACATACAATGTCAAAGACATAAACAAGAAAGAAAAAGGAAAAGAGGGTAGATGAAGCCCCGACCGTTTGTCCAATGTGATGTGGATCAGATCTAAGTTGTTTGTCCAAAAATGTTTACAAGTGAAATTCAATGTCCACTATGCAAACCAAATGCATGCTCACAAGGGCTAGTGGAACCTTAGGCCGTCCACTAGGTAAGCCCCCAAAGACACATACACATGTGGTTGGTATACACTCACACAGAGAAGCGAGTGGCTATGGGAAAGTCACACCTAAGTTTGGCTCCTATACATACTAAACAAAACAAAGCTATACCTCTTGATAACTTTGATAAGGTACCACACAACACAAACAAAAGGATTCATGAGGCAAGAAAAACTTGATATGCTTGATGTATCTATGGGTTAATTTTAAGTATGGATTAGATGTTAGTAAATCAACAAAGATTATAAACCCAAAGAACTATGAAGTACAAAGGAAATTAAAAGCAAGAATGATTATACCTATTCCTTGAATCTTCCATGATTACCTCCATAGCACCTCCTAGCTTGTTGCATATGATTGATGCCCTCATATTGAGTGTGTGAGCATTTCACCTATGACATTTGTCCTATGCAAGTTTTGAAGGATTTGAAAATATAAAACTATGCCTATGCCTATGAAAAAATGACTCAAAGAAATCTAAGTTTTAATATGCAAGAATGATGTAATTCATGTGTGTAATCCAAAAATGAGAGAAAAATATCATTTTATGGAAAATGCCATTTTGGATGGACAGACGAGATTGACATTCGACAGAGACCTAAAATCAACAGACAATATTTAATTTGACAATCCCCAATCAGGGTTAGGGAAATATTATTAAGTGAGCGGTCAAGATGCCATCTGAGAAAATAAAATTGGTGGTAGGGAATAAATGAAATAATTAATTAGGAAAATAAATATTTTCGAAAACCAAGAAGATAAAGACTGCCTAATTTGTGAGATTCAAAAAATGAAGAAGATAAGAGCTTAACTGAAAAGCAGATTTGGAAAATCAAGAATCTGCTCGATTACCTGATTTTTGGAAGAATATTACCATTTTTGAATTAAATTAATTCAAAATATGGATTTTATGAGATAATAAATAATCGATTTTCAGATTATTTACCAAAATGAGCTACAATTAAGAATGTAAAATCATTTTAAATAATTGATTTATTTAAAATGATAGAAATGTTAAATTTGGCAATTAAATAATTAAAGATAATTATTTAATTTAGAGGATATGATTAATAATTAAATAAATTAATAAATTCATTTAATTATGAGAATTAGTGACATATTAAATAAATAAATAAAATTCATTTATTTAATAATCAGGAAGAATAAATGAATAGAAGCAATTAAATAAATTAATAAATTTATTTAATCATAAGAGGACAATAGACCATTAGTGACGTATTGAATAAATAAATAAAATTTATTTATTTAATAATCATGAAGATTAAAAGGACATGGATTAATTAAATAATAATGTATTATTCAATTAATAGTTAGAAGTAGACCAAGGACATAATTAAGATGTCACAATTATGCTAGGATGAAACTGGTAAAAAAATAGAACTTGCAGGCCTAGGTCATTTTTATGTGTCTACATTTTGCCCCTCTTTGTCATAATGTAGCATGTCGCATTGTGACAAATAAAATAAGTCAAAAATATGCCCCAGTGCAAAATAAGATGAGGAAGAATGACGAGGAGGGTTACGATATGCCCCCTTGAGAGGATAGACAGGTTCCACGAACATGGGTGTGCTCTCAAAATTAATGAGAAGAATAGAATATGAAGAGACAAAGAAATGTTAGTGAAAAAGATATGGATGATGATATGGATGCAATGCCTATATGAGATGGGTGAGAAAAGATGACAAGACAAAAGGAGATGCATGTTAGTTCCTAGACCAAATCCTTCAAAACTTTATCATAGGAATTTTAGATTTATTGCTCTTAATCATCATTGGGTAGATTGTTGTGATGGCCAACAAACACCATGATATGACATAGATCAAGGTGTGCAAGTTCATACCATCACATAAGACAAGCAGTCATAGACAAGGATGATCATGACTCATTTAAAGGGCGTAATTTCCCCAGTCCTTTTGTCATAACGACAAGTAGAGAAGACAAGAAGGACAAGTCATGAAATGTCATTGCTTCTCTAAATCTTGTTTCCAAGATATCCTTGAGAAACCAGCAACATGATTGTCAAAATAAAAAATAGAGCCATTATCATGATACATCGTTGTTTTTTCTAAATCCCTTAGTTAGGACATCGTTGAGAAACTAGTAACATGAGTGTCAAAAGACAAGACAAATGTCATGATACGTTGCTGCTTCTCAAAATATTGTTGTTGGTATCTTGCTGAAAAACTAGTAATATGATGAAAAATCAACAAAAAAGTGCCAAGTGTTTACCAAGTGTGTCTGAATGCCGAGTGTTTTGATGTTAGGATGTCAGGTTTGATGATGTTGAGATGCCAGGGTGTCAAGGTTTTGACGATGCCAAGATGATGAATGTCAAAGATTGCCAAATTTAGGAAGGACACATCCTGAATAATGTTGATGTCAAGAGGATTGATCCCTTAAATGTCAAAAGGGTCCCTCACAATACCAAATGACAAATGACGATGCCTAGGAAGGACACACCTTAAGGCATAAATGATAGAGATTGTTCTTCAAGACACATCTGAAAGAACTTTGATGTTGAGAAGAGTGATCCTTAAATGTTAAGAGGATCCCTTAAAAATGTTAGATGACATTGACATTGCCTAGGAAGGACATATCCTAAGGCATAAATGACTGGGGCTATTCTTTAGAAGGACAAATTTGATAGAATAACCAAGAGTTGATAGTTTGACCGAATTTGACTGAAATTTGACCAACTTTTGACTTGTGTTGTCCATATGATGATATGTCATGGCAATATGGTTGTCATGTTTGAATAAATGATTTCCATACTTTGTTTGAATGATTTGTTTTGACCTGTAGAATTTTGACATGTGTGCCAGTTTGATGCCATGAACCCTAATGGACTGACCTAGTGTGGCCTCAAGGGCTCATCAACAGATGGCCTTACCTATGTCATTCACTCATAGACCTCGTAGTTCAACACGGCCAATGAATTTGTCTTGATGACCAAAGATTGCACCATGATTTTATTTTGAAAAACCTAAAAAGATTGACCTAATGTCTGAAGGACACAAAAATGAGTCTTGCCTATGTAGCAAATGCACAGAGACAATGTAGTTCAGGACAAATGATGAAGACTGATTGACATGACGGACTTGACCAGGAATGACTTCATTTTTGTGATTTTGAGACAGTTTGACATTTTTTGTGATTTCCTTTGGACGTTTTTCAATTTTAGGTCTTTCTTTAGGACATTTTTCAATTTTTAGGTCTTTTTTTAGGACTTTTTTTTATGTTTTTGTCTTTTTTCAAGACTTTTTGTGATGTTTTGTCTTTTTTTTAGGACATTTTCTAACGTTTTTGTCTTTTTTCAAGAATTTTTAGCAATTTCCAAAACCATGCGTGATATCCACTATAGTTACATGATAAAAATTTTGCCCCCAGTCAGGTCCAAGACTTAACCAATTTTAAAGGACATGAAAGGGATGTGCTTGGGGTGTTGGATGGACAGTATTCATGACTTGACATCAACCTTTTATCAACCATAAAAGGAAGGGTATGATGTCATGGCAGGTGTTGTGGTAGTGATGGAAAATGTATTTCATCCTAGGCCTAGGCAGATAAATTAACAGTAGATGGCCGAGCAATGATTGACTACGCATGGTGCCTGTTTGCCAGGTTTTCACCATGGTACTTATCCAAAGTGCCTGTTTGCTAGGTTTTCACTGTTGGAAAAATTATTTCTCTTTGCTATTTTTGTATTTTTTCAATTTTTTTGGTGCCACCAAGATGCCTTTTTGCCAAGTTTTCATCAAGGCAACAATTTTTTTATATTTTTAAGGTTCTCAGCTCGATCTTCTAATGCTATGCATATAACTTCTGAAGGTGCAGACTATTGATAGGTTCTATCAATTGTTCACCATATGGAGTAGCTAGTTGATATGCTCCCAAACCAAAAGAAGATACAATGACGTAAGGACCCAACCAATTTGGTTCAAACTTGCTTGACTTTTCTTTGTCAGCCTGGTTCTTAGGGTTTTGCATGAGGACTAAGTCACCAATGTCAAATTTCCTGACCATGACTTTATTATTGTAACTACAACAAATACAGTTCTGATACGCTTGTAGATGGTTTAGGGAATTTTGTTTTCTTTCCTCTAACATCTCTAGCTCATGTAGGATGGATTGTCTACACTCTTCAGCATCGGTCATACCCTTCAGGGAGAATTGTAAAGAAGGAATTTCAACCTCAATGGGAAAGACGGCCTTAACTCCAAAGACCAAGGCAAAAGGAGTGGCTCCTATAGGCATACAAATGCTAGTGCGATAAGCCCACAAAGTAGGGTTGAGTTGAATATGCCAGTCACAACCAGTGTCATTGATAGTCTTTTTCAGGATTTTAATGATGGTTTTATTTGATGCCTCAGCTTGACCATTTCCTTGTGGGTAATATGGAGATGAAAAATGGAGTTGAATATGAAATTTCTCACATAACTCATGAATGTTTTGCTTTTTAAACAGACGTCCATTGTCAGTGATGATGGATTGCAGAAGGTGATACTGACAAATGATGTAGTTAAGAATAAACTTGGATATTTGTTTTCTAGTTATGTATGTCAGTGGGATGGCTTCAATCCACTTTGTAAAATACTCAGTGGTGGTGATAATGAATTTATGGCCATTTGACGAGGTAGGATGAATATTTCCCACAAGGTCAAGTCCCCATTGAGTGAAGGGCCAAGGATAAGTGATAGGCCAAAGTTCCTGTGCTGGAGCGTGAATCAAATCACTATGGATCTGGCATTGGCGAGAAGTCTTGACATATTCTAGTGCATCATTTTCAATGGTCGGCCAATAGTACCCAAGTCTTGTTATATTCTTGGCTAGAGTAGGACCACTTGAATGAGACCCGCATATACCTTCATGTACTTCTCGTAAGGTCATAGTGCTTCATTAGTGTCAAGACATCTAAGGAGGGTTTCATCAAAGCTACGGTGGTAAAGGGTGTTACTGATGATGGCATATCTTGCAGCTTTTCAGATGGATTTCCTCTAGTTATTGGACAGGTTAGGTGGAAGGGTTTGGGACTTAAGGTGGTCATAAATATCTTGGTACCAGGAAGAGTTGGGACCAACCAGCTTGCAGATCTTCTCTGATTTTGGAATGTCATAGGCAAGAACCAACAATTGTTCTATGAGGAATTCTAGCTGAGGCATATTGCTTGGAATGTCAAGGAGAGAGCCTATTGTAGCTATGGCATCTTCCGCTTTGCTCTGAGCTCTCGAAACTTGTTCAAAAGTCACCATATGAAAGTACATTTGAAAATTAAGAATGGAAAGCTATGCAGAAAGACTTAAGAATGAAAAGATCTCCTTGATGGGTGATGATTAGGATTCTTGCCCCCAAGCCATGATTTGTGTGTGATTTGTCAAAGTAGAGTCACCAAGGTGACTTAGGTTCCGTATGGAATATCGACTCATTTGGAAAATCTGCCACTAATGGGTGATCACTTTGTAAAGGTGCTTCTTCCAGTTGGTATGCTATGACTTGTCCTTTTATTGCCTTTCTTTCTACATGTTTGATATCATATTCAATCAGAATCATGACCAATTTTGCTAGACATCCTGTTAATGTTGCCCGAATTAATAGATATTTGAGGGGATCAATCTTTGCTACCAGTTGTGTCTAATGACTTAACATATAATGTCTTAGCTTATGTATTGTAAAGACCATGACAAGACAAGCCTGTTAAAATGATATGTAGCTCAGTTCGTACCTGACCAATGTATGACTGATGTAATAAATAGCTCTTTCTTTTTCTTCTTGGTTGTTATGTGTTAGTAATGCCCCCAGTGCTGAAGTAGTGGAAGAGATGTATAATATCAAAGGCTTTCCTTGGATGGGAGGCATAAGGATTGGCGACGACAATAGGTAGTCTTTTATTTATTTAAAGGCTTCTTGGCATTTATCTGTCCATACAAAGGGGATACCTTTGCATAGAAGATATTGGAATGGTTGGCATTAATTGGCTAGTTGGGCTATGAAGCATCAAATAGATTGTAGCCTCCCTTGCAGAGTCCTAAATTCGCTTATTCCTCTAGGAGGAGGCATGTCCATGATGGATTTTACTTTCACTGGATTGACCTCAATGCCTCGTTGGGACACTATGTATCCCAATAGTTTGCCAGATGTGACACCAAAGACACATTTCTTAGGATTTAGTCTGACCTTGTATTCTTGTAGTGTCTTGAAAATTGTTTCTAACACTTCAGATGATCTTTTCTTGTTAGTGATTTAGCCCAAAGGTCATCCACATAATCTTCCATTATTTTATGCATCATGCCATGAAATATTGTGGTCATTGCTCTTTGATATGTTGCACTTGCATTTTTAAGACCAAATGGCATGACATTCCAATAGTATGTACCCCAAGGGCAAGTGAATGTTGTTTTATGGTGGTCTTCGGGGGCACTGCAGATTTGATTGTAGTCAGAGAAACCATCCATGAGGGATAGCATCTCATATCTTGTTGTGACATTGACTATGATATTAATATTTGGAAAAGGAAAGTCATCCTTTGGGCATGCCTTGTTTAAGTCTCTAAAGTTTGTGCAAACTCGGATCATTCCATTTGGCTTTGTTATTGGCACAAGGTTAGATATCCATTTCTAGTATAATCAATAGATCATATGAACCCAACATCTAGAATTTTCTTCAATTCATCTTTGACAAGTAAAGCGACCTGAGGATGCATTTTGCATAACTTTTGTTTAATTGGTTTGGAATTAGGCAATAGTGGTAGATGATGCATAACTAGTTTTGGGTCTAATCCTGGCATGTCACCATAGGATCATGCAAAATTGATTTTACGCTTTGCAAAGAATTTGTGAAATTTTGGTCTCTCTTCTTCAGTCAAGGATGCAACAAAGAGGACTATTTTGGGATCTTCCGCTATTGATATGTTGTCTTCTATGGTGTCTTCAATAAGCATAGCTGATTTCTCTTATGTTATGGGAAGAAAGTCCAGTCCTCCATCTTTGGGTGCCTTAGAGAGGTTTTCACCCGCAGATACATCCTTTACTTTTACTTTTTTGTCGTCAGAAGGTGCCTTTTGGTTTTCACCTAAAGACGTTTCATTTTTTGTTATACTTTTATTTTTAATTTTGTCATTGGAGATGGAGTAGTCTCACTGAGGTAGGCTGCACAATCTAGATCAATAGTGAATCCTGCCTTGTGATCACCATTGGGTATCCCCTTACATAATCCCATAAACTTTGCAATTGCCTCATCTTTTTGAAAGGTATCTAGAGTTGGCAGGCCTTGTTGGTCCCAATTGACTAGTTGAGGATAAACTAGGGAAATGCCATCGTTAGTGTTGGTGAATTGAGGGGAGGATGCAACAAGCATGTAGATGGATTCAATGATATTGTAGATGAAATTATCATCATCCAATTCTACATCAGACTCTATCCAATATTCCCCTTCACTTTTTTTATATTCATTGTCAAAGTAAGGGGTGAATGACTCAGAGTCATGATTATCAGTGTCATTTGGTAAGTCAAATGGGTTGGACTAATGGGATTCATATGGTGGGGTTCGTAGGCCATGGGGAATGGTAATGGGACTGTGACTATTCGGTGCCTGATCAATTTTGAATGTTTTCCAAAATATGTGTTCAAAGGTCATTTCCCTACCTTCAAGGAACAAATCATCAAGGCAACAATCACCTAAGGATCTTTGCGAGCCAAATTCTCATTCTTGGGAGTTAGTTTTAGTGGAGGTTTCCTTAGTGGTCTCGACACTTTCTAAAGCATGCACTCGCTCACTTGAAAGTCCACTGGTACGTCGGTCGCCATTGTCGGGCAGTCCATACCCTAATCCAAGATACTTTGGTATTTTGAAAGGTTCTATGGGCTCTCTTCATCCAGTTTTATTTTTTCCTAGGCCACTAGTGCCATAGTAGCCATTTGCCTTCATTATGGTATATCCCTTGCCATATTTCTTAACTGGTAATGGGGGTAGTTCAGCCATATCTTTATAGATACATCCTGTAATATCAGCAAGGTCCTCGTTACTCATGTCTCCCCATTTGATGAACACTTTTTTTGGTGGAACTTTGAAAATTTCTTTGGGTTCCATTCTAAAACATGGCCGACCATAGATCTTTAGAGACTTGGGTATTGTTGTGATGCTATATGCCATGTGTAGCTTGAATTCTCCATAGCCAAGGTTTTGGATCTTGACAGTGGTTTCAGCCTTAGGGTTTTTGGAAGATGATGGTGTGGTGGAAGACATGGACGCAGTGGATGTGGAAGATATGTGAGTGTGGATGGTTCAATGTATTTTGAAGATGAGGGGCCAGAAGCCTCTCAATTGATAGGCACTCAGTTTTCATAAATACCCCTTAGGCTTGTACAATATTGAAAAGGGTTGGGGTTTTCATATATGGTGATTTTTGTGCTATTGAATGGGAATTTTAAGCATTGGTGATATGTGGATGGAATGGCTTTTAAGGCATGAATCCATGGGTGACCAAGCAAGATATTGTAAGGTAATTCTAGATCCAGGACCTAGCAGGTTGTATCCACAATGACTGGTCCCACTCTGATAGGAAGAGAAATAATGCCTCATGAAGAGCGTTCTTCATCATCATATGCCTTTATCACTATACTCTTTGTAGGGTCCACACACGCATCAGAAAATCCTAAAGCCCTAACCATTTTCAAGGAGCATATGTTCAATCCTGCTCCGCCATCTACTAAAACTCTACTGACCTTGTGCTTATGGACGTAAGTTTCAATGTGTAATGCGTTGTTATGGTTAGTCTTGGGTGACGAGTAGTCTTGATCATAAAAGGTGACATGGTGAGGCATAGTGAGATATCCCACCATGGTCTCAAATTGATTGACATCAATTCCCTTAGGGATTGATGACTCTTGCAGGGTTTTATCCAGTATAGCCTTATGCCATGTGGGAGAGATGTGAAGCAGCTCTAATATAGAAATTTGTACGGGCATTTTTTTGAGTTGGTTGATAAGGTTAAACTAAATCTTTGGTTTCCATTGCTTTGTGGTCAAGGTGGGTTGTAACTGCTTAGGAGATGGACCAGGTATGATGATCTTAGGTTGCCTAGCGGGAGATGGGCTAGCTATGGTGGCCTTGCCACTTCGAGTAGTGGCATTGCATTGGGGTGCTCATTTGACTGTAATGGTGTTGATGTATTCATCGTCAGTGCGGACATTATTTATAATAGGTCCACCAGAATGGTCATACTTAGCACAGGAAAAATTTGCTTGATTATTATTTATCTTTGGACCTAACATGGAAGCATTATTAGAACCATGGTCTTGTAGTGGGTTCTTATGAATGGTATGATCTGAATTAGAGGAAAATTTTGGTCCACCTACCTCGATGATACAACTTTCAATAAGATCTTGTACTAGGTTTTTAGTTGTCGACAGGTAGAGGTTTTATATCCTTTTACCCAATGATAATCACAAAATGCTTTATTGTCCCACCATACTGGTTTGAATTGTCTTGGGTCATATAGTTGTGGCTTTTGAAGTGTGATGACACCATTCTGGAGACATTTCTTGAGGACTTCTTCAATAGGCTCGCTCAAGCGAGTGTATGTGCAACCCCTGGGGAATTGTCTCATCTGACGGTATTTTCCTTGACTATTTTGGTTGCTTTGGTTGTTTGAGGGGATATTGGTAGGGGGTGTCGATATTGTTGTTGGTTTTTTTTCTGCTTGAACCCATTTTAGAGCCAATACAAGACCCATAGTGTTGGCAACCTTGGCATCAACAACACCGTCATTTGTAACATGTTTATTTTTGACCCAGTATTTATTTTTGTCAATGGGAAGATTGGAATTTGTGTTTTTAGGACCATATCTTACTTCTCCCTTTGTGATAAGGGCTTTCTCAAATTGGACACCTTTTCGACTAGGTTCCTGAAGGTTGTGCAACAATGCACTTGTAATGCATATTTCAAGGGTCCTAGAAGTGTTTGAAAGAACATGTCCACCTTTTTCTTTTCGGGTATGTCAATGTGGCAATAACTAGCTAGACTTCTCCATTTCTGAAAGAATGGGATGAATCTTTCACCAACATCCTCTTGCGTGAAATTGCATATGCTAGTAATAGAGGTGTCCATGTTAATGTTGTATGTGTATTTTTTTATGAATTTTTGTTTAAGTTCATCCCATGTTTGGATATCCTTTTGAGTGGAGAAACATTCAAGGGCGGGACCTGTGAGAATTTTAGAAAAGAGTCTCATCAAGTATGTTTGTTCATAAGCAATGTCCATATAGTTGGTTGCAAATTTGCAGACATGTTCGATGGAGTTTGTCTTTCCTCTGTACTTGGTAAAATTAGGTGACACATATCTCGGAGGAAATGGTGGCATATATAAGTTCATGTCGAATGGATATAGGTTTAGATCATATGAAACTTCTGATTTCTTGCTAGATATTTGTATGTTTTTTATGGTCTTCTCTAGACCCATTAGTTTTGCTTGTAAAGCATCAATTATGGGGTCATTTTTGGTCCCATACATAGGATTGGTTGGTATGCCATAGGTCCCCATTTTTTGTACGCAGATATTAGTGTATTGCGGAGGGATGGATTTTTGTAATATGTGTGCTGTGTTCGGATTTGTGTGTTGTTGGTAGTGAAAGTTTGGATTGGGGGTATGTTGGTGAGTATGAATATTGGATGAGTATGTTGGGATGTGTCCCCTAGCCATTTGTGTAGATGTTTGGGGAATATGGTGACCATGAACATTGTGATGTGTAAATGATGCCATGGGCTGTGTGTTTTGACTACCTTGTCCAAATTGTTGGGTTTGTACAAGGGGAATGGTCGTACTTTTTCCTTGGGAGGTGATGGCATTTGACTGTGTTGATGTGAGATACTAATGAGAGGATATCACAAAGGTGTTGAATAAAAATACATCGTTTACCTCCACCCAAAGGATTGTGTGAGATACTAATGAGAGGATATCATGAAGGTGTACTCATGGTAGTAGACATAGTTGTCAATGGAGGATTTGTATGACTTGATGATGCCCCTGTGGTATTTAACGTAGTGGTAAAGAGAGGATTGGAATGACTTGCCCACATTGCTGAGGAGCCAAAGGTGGTCCCAACCAATTGTGATGGTGTTGTGGATATTGTGGTCATTGTGACAGATTGTGATCCTCTAATGGATGTAGTGTTTATTGAATTGGAGGTGTTTGAAATGTTAGAGGTAGCATCCACGGTCGTTGTAGTATCAAAAAAGGTATTGCTTATAGTGTTTGGAGGTTTACCACTATTTGATATGTTATGCACGTTGTTGACATTAGGGTCAGGAGATGTTTCTCTCAACGTGCTAATGTCAAATCCATGGGATAACCTAGCTCCTTGACTTAAGAGTATGGCCAAATATCTGTCTCTGTCATATAGGACCATTTGTTCCATGAATTGAGAGGCCTCTGGATCTTGTGCTGCTACCTCTAGGTTTTCCTCAAGTATTTTTCTGTATTCATCCTTACATAAGAATGGTTGAAAGGGACTGTTTGATGAGGATGGTATGGTCGTGAGAGGTTGATTATTCGTGTTGGAAAATGGATCATCAAAAGTTCAATTTGGGTCATATGTATGATTGTTGACATTCGAAGTGGAGTCTTGTCTAAAGTTTTCCATTTGTCGTTTCTATTTTTGGAGTCTAGTTTCCACCATAAAATGAGATTACTCAAATGAAAATGACAAATAAATGCAAGGATGACAATCTGCAAGGTCTAGGTTCAAAATGATGACAAGGATAAATAATATTTTTGGATTTTTGGGAATAAAATATGAAAGGTATGTACTAGAATACAATTTGGAAAAAGGATACCTAAACACTTCTAAGCTCAATCTTTGTTTTCGATTTAGGTTACTAAAGGAATTGTAATGACAAGATGACAAGGTCAAAATGACTAGTGAGTTTTCCTAACTAGACTTTTGAGTTGGAAAATCTCACAAAAGAGACAATGACTAAAAAAGGGAATGATGATGATTAAGTCCAAGATAACCTAATTTCGAAAGAAATGACGTTGCAAATTGTGCTGCGATTTTCCTAATCCAAAGTATGCAAGTATTAAAACCTAGTTTCAAGCTAATGCCTAATGTATGCAACAAAAAAAAATGAAGGATGAAACCTATGGTCAAGAATGCAAACTAATGGTCAAAAAATTTGAGCAATTTCAAAGTTGGTTTCTGACAGAATCCCTTTGAAAATAGTGTTTGACAAAAGATTGATGAAGTTTAGACTTAGATTTGACCTTGTATTATTATTTTACTTGTGACAAGAAAATGCGTCATTTGAGGCCTCAGATGCGTCACAGTGTCTCAAATGTGGTTTGGTTTGAGCGAATGTGGTTCTAGGACTGACAAATGTGACTTAGTTTTGCAAATGCAGCTCTGTGAGGTTTAGATGCATCGTGATGCATGCAAATGCAGTGTTTAGGTGATCAAATGAAATTTGAAAGTGTGATCACATCATAGTAGTTTCAGATGCGCTCAGAACATCGAATGTGGTTCAACAGATGTGACATAGTTTGTTGAAATTTAGTTTCTTGACGTATTGATGGAAAATTTAATCAGTCTAATGGTGAATTTTTTGTCCAGAAATGTAAATGTGGTGAATAATGTTTGAGAAATCCAACAAACACTTGACAAGCATGATGTTTTGAGTGCAAGCAAGCACAAATAAGACAAGTATAATCCTAAAAGGCCAATAGGTCAAGGGTTTGTATACTTGATATAGCCCACCGATATACCACAGATTGGTGCTAAACACCTTTCCTTCTCAAGAGCGGATAGCTTAGAATTTTGGTGGCATTGGCTCCCCTCCATGGCTCATTAATGTCATTCGACCACACCAAATTTGGATTCTTGGGTAGTGACTTCCCAAGAATTGCTATCTCTACTCAAGGGGATCAGTAGTGACTGTCTTCGGGCATGATACTGTACCCTGCAGTATATCAAACAAAGGCCAAAAAAGGTTGGAATCTAAAAAAAAAGGCATTTAGTATGGGCATTCCATTCGTAGGGCATGATCCATGTGATAAGAGTCCCCTTTCAGATCCATCTCATTGGAACCATATGCATGATTCTTAGGCTTTCCCCAAGAATCCACTTTTGTATACCAGTTGGAAGCCCCTCAGTTTCAGGGTGTTACTAGTCTGAGTCATCCTGGGGTGAGCACTTTTTCCCACCAGAACAGGCCCAAGTTCTAGAGTTAGTAACCGTTTCTCTTACACCCAAGATCACCTGAAATCGCAAGGGGAGAGGATACTTCCATTACTAAGTCGTGAGGGTAATAATAGATAAAAATGGGTCTAGTTTTCTGATCACCAAGTTTTTACAAGGTGAAAGCATAATCATCTACCATTTTACAACCACATTCAGAAAAAGTAGAAAACAAGTTCATTTTAAGTGCACTAAAAGGAAATGTGTTTTAATCTAAAAAAAGACAAGCACATACATTGTTTAGTAGTGAGTCTTCGACATTCAAACCTGCAAGACCACAAGTTAGGATTTTTATCCACCAGTCTTGGACCCACGAAATGTAACCGCCACATGCTACAAAGATTAGTAAAAAAACTTAAACGAAAACAACAAACTAAAATAGTGATAACTTTCTCAAAACTAAACAAAAATTTAAACTGTAGATATCTATGAAAAGCTAAGAAATATATCTTCAAAACCCAAAAAAATGTTTGCCAAAACCTTGCAAGACAAAAGTGTTATAAACAAAAGAAAATTTGGGTTTTAACAACTAAAGCTTAAAAAAATGTGATCACTAAAATGGCGATAACTTTCTCAAATCTTAACAAAATTTTAAACTGTTTGAAGTTCCAGAAATCTAAGAACGAGACCTACAAAACCTAGATAATGGTTTAAAAATATTTTATTCATCCATTTTTTGTGCTCAAAAGAAGATGACGGGATTTCATATGAATTCTTGGCTGTAACCTGCAAAACAATGAAAATAAACAAGAAAACACACAAATTTCTCTACAAAAACGTCGAGTTCACCAATGTATCTATGGGTTAATTTTAAGTATGGATTAGATGTTGGTAAATCAACAAAGATTATAAACCGAAAGAACTATGAAGTACAAAGGAAATTAAAAGCAAGAACGATTATACCTGTTCCTCAAATCTTCCATGATTACTTCCATAATCAAGAATCTGCCCGATCACCTGATTTTTGGAAGAATATTACCATTTTTAAATTAAATTAATTCAAAATATAGATTTTATGAGATAATAAATAATCAATTTTCAGATTATTTACCAAAATGAATTGACAGTTAAGAATATGAAATCATTTTAAATAATGGGTAAGTGCACCAGGATGGTTCCCAAAAAAGGGGCTTAAGTGGCCACTTTTTTTCTGAAATCAGGAAATACTGACCTTGGACGTGAAATTGAGGATAGCTACACTCAAAATTTTTTGATGGAACAAAAACAAGGACTGCAGTGCTCTGAGTCTACTTTTTAAACTACTAATTTATTTTGAAAATGGTTGAGATTAAGGGGTTCAAAAGAGGGACACACACAAATTGCTATTGTTTCTGTCAGAAAAACATAACATAGCAACTCTTGTGTGACCCGAGCACGGTGGACTTTTTTTTAGTATTTTTAAAATCGCTCTAGTCAGAAGTTAGATAACAGTATGTAGTAAGGACTGGATATTTTTTGATAATTTTTTAATGAATATTTGATTTTTTATTAATTTTCTAAGTGGGCGCTACAAAGAAACAGAATTTTGGCATTGCTCTCCTCAAATTTTGAAACTAAAGATTTTTCTAAAATTTTATTTTTTAAATTGTAGAATGGAGTCTAGTTTCTAAAATATAATTTATTCAAATTTTGATGAGCAGTTAATTTATAGCAAAAAAAATACCAAACCTTGCTTTTGAAGAAAAATGGACATACAATCAAAAAAAATTATGGATGAAAAGTTTAACATTGTTAGAAAGTGAAAAAAATTACATCGTTCGAAAGCTAATAAAGAACCTAACATTACCCATGTATTCGATTTTCTTGATATTGAACCAGATGCAATCTTGATGGTGAGCACGAACCCGATTATGTGAAAATTTGTTGAATTTGGAAAAAAACACGTCTTTGGTCTTTGGGAATGCCCTCCAAGCCTTTAGGTTGGTATTCCAAGGCAAATACCAAAGCTAAGGCTCGGGGATTTTCAATGCAAGATATAACGCGCACGCGTTATAACGCGAACGCGTTATGTCTTCCTTTTCACATTTTG
>VDFB02082771.1:0-23695 GCA_007258455.2 Sequoia sempervirens
TTTTTGAAATAAATTCAACCACTACATACAAGTGGAGTCGTATGTTCACCCACCTCTAACTTGACTTAGAAACCTTAATTGACCTAAGGTTAACCCAAACTTGTTGTTAGATCAAAGGTTAACTTCTCATATAGATTCTCTTTCAATAGTGATGACTTTACTAAATTCATAGTTTCGACATGGTTGTTAAGTACCTCTAACTCAAATACCCATGTTACATACTGGCAACATCCTAGGTCTCAACTTCTAACTTTTTTTAAGTCCTAATTGATGCTCATGAGAGTAACTACTCTCCAATTTAAACACTTAAGCTAAACATGACGACCAAGTGACATTGACTCACCTTTTTGGTCTCACTTTATGGCTTTGACAATATGTATAACAAGAACAATAATAGTTTATTTTCTTATTTTAAAGATTTATTCTTCAAAAAAGGAGGTTCAAGATTTTAATGTAAAATTATGCAGATATGCATATAGAGGTCACCAGATTAAATCTAGTAAACTATCATAATAAATTCACTATAGTTTACACCAATTATCACCATGTTAAAACTATTGAAATATTTCATCTTTAAATCAGACTTCTAATATGTCCAATCTTGGACGTTCATAAATTCTCTTATCCTTTATCCAAATAGTCCTTCATAGACTCATGAGTAATTGACAATATATGTGTATATAAATATATACCTACTCTTATACTAATTTCATAACAAAAATGGTTTACGCAGGTTTATATGCTTCAAAATATTATAACCTCTGATTTAAATAATCTCATCTCTAAAATGTAGTTTTCAATCTTTTAATTCATAACATAGAAAAACTTAATTTCAATACTACGCTCTTTTTAAACTATATTAAATTGTATTTTATTCTCTTCATAAATATAGAGAAACCTTTCTCTTTCAGAATGAGGACTTGCAATCCTTAACAATTTGAAGGAATAAAATAAAAAAGTGGAAAATGCATAGTCCATTCAATGCCATTTCCTTTTCAAAAACTCTTCATAGTATATTTACTAACCCTTAACAAAGTGGTACACTATGTTTTCTAGATTCAATTACAATTTAAATCATAAAAGAACTAATAATGCTTAGTATTTACATGTTTGTATCAATTTGATCTTTTGCACTTATAATTTAACTGCCTCAAGCTTGGTAGAATAATCTTTCAAGACTTTCGCTTAACAGTGAAGATTTATTTTTAGGAACTAACTCTACCATAGCTCTTAACCCTTCCCAAAAATTGAACTCAGATAGAGACAAAAGGGATGACTGAGCTTTATGTCGAAGTTGCAACCAACAAAAAGAGAATGCTAAGTGTAAAGGATTCAAACAAGCTAAAGCCTCGGAGTTTATTCCTTTCCTCTCCAAAACTCACACACAACTCTCTTCTTCTTTCAACCTCAATGCATGTAGGAAGAATAATGAATAAAGAAAAACCTTTTTCAAAAAGATAAGCGCCAACTCCCTACTCTTTTGCATTCTTTTGTGATCAAGAACCCCCTCTCCTTTTTATAAAACTTTTCTTCTTAATAAGTCAGCCTTTCATGTAGTTGATAACAATTAACTAAATAATCGCCTCCTCAAAAGATGGAATCCACTTTAGTAATATGGCACAACTTGCTCATATATGGTTCGTAGATAACAATAAAAACTGATTTTCCATTCAGTTTTGAAGCCACAAGAAACAAAATTTTCTCCCCACTTGACCAAATATCCAAATATTAAGCATTTAAAGATAGATATCTAAGCATGATTTACTACTCATGTGCCATGATATCCATTAGATATCAAGATTGAAAATTGGTTTAAACTATTGATGAGTCCAAATAATGGCTCAATTTTGATAAGGTTTATCACATATTTGACGTTGTTACTATAGACTTTAGGACCTAGTTGATGGCACTCTCCATGTTGTTTCCCTAAATTTATGAACCTTGGGCATGAGCTTATCCTTGTGACTTTTGATGATATTAACATGCTATGTGGATTATCTATGTTAATTTTACATGTGGTTGAATGAATGTTACTTTAAGGTAATTATGGATATGTAATTGTTTTTTGCGTGCTAATGTCATTATGCAGGTTCACATTAAGATGTTGATGTAAATGAAGCTTGCAAAGTGGAGGAAGCTCTTGCTAGCTGGTTGGTTGCTAAGGATGTCAAAAATATGGTCATTAAAGAGGTCAATGGAGGGAAACTTCCAATGGAGGGAAATTCCTAGCTCAAATGGAAGATTGTAACTACCTTTTAAATGATCATGTTTGTTAGTTGAGAAAATCTAGGAATTGTGTTGTGATGGATCATCGTTGAGGCAAGTTTGATTTGACTAAATCTGACGCATGCATAACTTCCTCCCTCTCTTTTCCATGTTTTCAATAAATGGCATCCTCCTATTATGTTGGAGTCAACTACCTAGGTAGTTAGGGTTAATTATAAGCTTTTCCCTCTATAAATAATGGTCAGATGCCCCTTTTCACAAGGTTGGATGTTCTGAGATTGTACTTGCATTTTTAGTTTAAGTAATATAGTCATATTGCTAATATGTTGTAATCATGTTTTCAAGGAATAAAATGATATTTTGATTTGTTGCATTTGAGTTAGCTTAGGGAAGACTCATTTGAGGGGGCCCACTTGCTGAGAATTCCACCCATTTAGTTAATAGTTATTTTTTTGATCAGTAACTAGTTTCGGTTTCAACAGTTGTCTGTTCTTCCAGCCATTAGAACTTTGTTTTGTGACTGTTCCTGCAACCAAGGTAGATAGAGTAGTTTCCTATTTGTTTGCTGAGATTTCTATTTTTGTCATCCATTTCCAATTCAGTTGTTGATGCTCAGTGTAGTTTTTGATTCATGCTCAATGCTTATGTTAATTTATTTCCAACATTTTATTTTTAGTATTATTTCTTTTCTAGTTTAAGGATGACTACAATGGAGTCCTAGTGCATATACGGTGCTGACCCATTTCAAGTTTACGTCCCTGGGTTGACAATGAAATGCACCTTCATGATAAGTAAGATAACTACTTAATGTAGATGTCTAATCTCTAAGTCACAGCTCTAAGGGCTTAGTTATTAAACCATTAGAGGAGGCAAACATTTTTGGCATCGTTTCCAGGGATGGTGTCAAACTAGGAAGTTCTTTGGAGTCATTTATAGTTTATTTCTTGTTTTAGTATCTCTGAAGTTTGTTCTTAACATGCCCTTCATTTGAGAAAAGTAATGATTTGTTATTTTTTCACCAATTCTTTGTGTGAGTTGGTTGATACTGAGTTAATACTACATGCATAGAGGCAGGAGAAGAGATACTCATGGGAGATTTCTTCCTAATGACCCTAATCCTAATAACCAACTAGTTGAGTTTCAAAATCTAACAAGAGACAAAGAAGAAGAGGCACATCCTTTTGTTGATGCATTTCCCAATTTGACCAGTTCTGAAACTTCTTCTGAAGACCAAGCTACCCAAAACCTGATTGAGAATCCATTTGGTTTGGCACTCCATCAAGTAGATATAGCTCATGCGAATCCAAACAGACCCAACCAACCATCTTTTCCATTTCCTATCACTCATTAGAATGAGGTTGAAATCTCAAAAACATCCCTGCTTCAGTTCTTCCTAGGTTCTATGGGTTTATCACAAAAGACCTTGACACTTTCTTGTTTTAGTTTGATATCCTCTGCAGAAGCTATGACTATACCACTAATGCTCATAGGCTTAAATTGTTTCCTACCACCTTGAAAGAAGTTGCATTAAGATTGTTTATGAGCTTAGGTAGGAATATTGTAGAGACTTGGGATGATATGAAAACAAAGTTTCTTGATAAGTATAAACAATACTATAGGGGCAATGATATGAGAGGAGATGATATCTTCAGGATGCAGCAAAAGGAAGATTAAAGTTTGGAGGACTATATTTCAAGGTTTCTATTTTTCCTGCAAAAATCTCCACATCATGCACTCAATGAAGAGTCTCAAAGTTGCTCTTTCTTAGAGGGATCAATGAGAGTTGTATGGATGCTCTGGACCTGATGGGAGGAAGAGATATCACCCAAGTTCCCTAGGATGATATTAAGAAGATATGTCAAAATTATTCTAGGGCAACTCTAAAAAAGGAAGAGGTTACCAATCCTCTATGGGTAAATCCTCCACCAATGGAGTCTCAAGGATGGAAATCACTCATTTGCTATCAGATTTCAAGTAGGATATCATAAACAATATGGCTACTCAACTAGACACTCTTCAAGCAAAGAAGAAACAAGAGGAGGAAAAGACAATGTTGGCAGAATATTATCCTCATTGCAGACAAAAGAAGGACTGCAAATGCAAAATGGTAGCCAACATTGATAACAAACAGATTCCACCAAAATTCAGGCCAGTTCAGGTTGATGATGATCAGGTTTTCTACATTGCACAAAGAAGACCATGGGCTCCAAGAAAAGGTATGCCACCAAATCCATTATCTTTTAGTAGACCTTATTTTAATTCTTATGCATCTGGTAATCAATGGCAACCCCCATCCCATCAAACTATGGAGGATATCCACCTCAACCTTGGAAAAACCCTCCAAACACCTGGCCCAATTACCAAAACTCTCCACCCCAGTGGCAACAATTCCAAGGGAATTGGCAGCAATCCCAAGGGAATTGGCAGCAATCCCAAGGGAATTGGCAACCACCTCTAGGAAACTGGCAGCAAACATCCCAATGGAGGGGAGGACAACAATGGCCAAACTAGGAAATTGGTTACATGCAACCACCTCCACAGCCTCAGCAACCTACCATAACGCCTCCTCCTACTAGCTCAAATTCTAGCACACCTAGACCTACTCAGTTACCAGCTCAACCCACCACCTAACCAAAATAACAAACCACAACAACAGTCAATCTACTCTAAAGATCCTAATCAATTTCCTACATATGTTGTGAGTGTGAGTGATATTCATGTATGTTCAGGAACCACTTTTCCAACTCCTATCATCACCGAGCTTCCTGTGAAAGAAGAGGAGCACCAGAATGTCCCTATTCAGTCAAATGTGCCTAAAAATCCTAAACCAGTTCAGCAGTCTGATCAAGACCCACCATTTCCTCAAATGTTAGAAGTTGTTAAACAAAAGGAAGAGAAGGAAGAAACAACCTTTGATATTCTAGATCAGTTGAAACACATATGTGTTAAGATAACCTTTTTTCAGGCCATAAAAGATGTCCCCATAGATAGCAAAGCAATTATGGAAGCATGTCTCAAAAAGCCAGGGAGGAAAAAGAAAGACCCCACTATTGTTCATGTGGTGGGACAATTGGTAGATATAATGCTTGGGAAAGTTACTATTCCTAAATACACTAACCCAGTTAGTCTTTTGGTAGGATTCATTATAAATGGAATTCAAGTAAAGAATGCTCTAATAGACTTGGGAGAAACAATAAATGTGATGACTAAGGATATCCTACAACAACTGAATGTTGCAAATATGAGACCTACTCCTATCGTCCTACAACTTGCTAATAGTTCCACTGTCAAACCAAATGGTATAGTGGAATACCTTGTTGTAACTCTAGACTCTTGGGAGTACCCAACAGATTTCATGATCCTTTCCCCTAAAGCTACATTGGGAGGGTATCCTATTATTCTAGGAAGGTCATGGTTAGCTACAGGAGATGCTTACATTGGATATCAGTTAGGGGACATGACTATTTCTTATGGGAGAAGCACTAAAAATCTTGTTCTCTATCCTCCTGCCCAACCATCCCATGATATGGATAACCCCATATGGCCACATGTTGGAGAAGAAATCGAGGAAGTCAATTCAGTGGCACAACTCATGATGATAGGAAGAAGTCCTTTCATGTAGCTCTAGGAAGAAGATGAAGTATTATCTCATATAATTCAGAACCATTGTGAGGTGCATGAAGAATCATCCACTCATGAATCTGGTTTCCTAGGTCTATTGAAGACACTTCTGCCCGCTCCTCCTGCACCTGAACTTCCTGCAGCAACATATATGCTTCATACATTGTTAAAACATGAACTAAAAATTCCAATAATGAGTGAAAAAACCATGATTGAGTTGACCACACAAGTACAAGTTTCAGAAGGAAAACATTTGAATATTAACATGCTAAGTCAAGAGCAGTAGTTGTCCCTGACAAACCTATTGAAGACCCATCAACATGCATTTGCATAGGATTACCATGACATCAAAGGATTGGATCCCAAGCTTTGTACTCATAGGATCTACATTAGATATGACTGCACACTAGTAAGACAACCACAAAGGAGAATCAACCCTGCATTGAGGGAGATTGTAAAAGGGGAACTACAAAAGTTATTGGATGTAGGATTTATCTACCCTATCTTAGACAGCCAATGGGTATCCCCATTGGTAATTGTGCCTAAAAAGGGAGGTAAATGGAGATTTTGTGTTGACTATAGAGAACTAAAATCTACCACCAAAAAGGATCATTTTCCCCTTCCTTTCATAGACCAAGTATTGGATTCACTTGTAGGTAAGCAATATTTTTCCTTCCTAGATGGATTTAGTGGTTATAATCAGATACAAATTTCACCTAAGGATCAAGAGAAGACAACTTTTACCTGTCCTTGGAGGACTTATGCCTATTCAGTACTCCCATTTGGTAATGCACCTACAACCTTTCAAAGAGCAGTTATTAGTATATTTTCAGATATCTCACATGATTGTATGGAGATCTACATGGATGATTTTACTACTTATGGTGTTGATTTTGCAGAAGCATTAGAAAATCTAAGAAAAATTTTGCAGAGATGTGAGGACCATAATTTGTCCTTGAATAGTGAGAAATGCTTTATGATGATGTAGGAAGGAGTAGTTCTTGGCCACTATATCTCTCAGAAAGGAATTCAAGTGGACCTAGCCAAGATTGAGGTGATTACCAATCTTCCTATTCCTGCCAAGCAAAAAAATGTTAGAAGTTTCCTGGGACATGCAGGATACTATAGGCGCTTCATAAAATATTTCAGTAAGATGGCAGCACCACTGTACAATCTTCTAACTAAAGATGTTGAGTTCCAGTGGATAGAGGATTGTGACAAAGCCTTCTCTGATTTAAAAGAATCCTTAACCCATGCTCCTGTGCTCAATGGCCCTAATTGGGAACTTCCTTTCCATATTCACACATATGCATCTGAATATGCTATAGGAGTTGTCTTGGGACAAAAAGAGGGAGCAATTGAGAATGCAATCTACTTTGTCAACAAAAACCTACAAGGAGTTGAGTTTAACTACACAATGACAAAGAAGGAAATGTTGGCAGTCATCTATGCCCTAAACAAGTTCAGGCATTATATAACATGATATTAGATCTTTGTCCATACAAACCATGCAACCATAAGATACCTCATGAATAAGCCCTTGATTTCATGTAGGCTAGCAAGGTGGTTGTTGTTAATGCAAGAATTTGATATCACCATTGTTGACAAACCGGGCAAGGTAAATGTTGTGGTAGACTTTCTCTCCAGATTGATTACATCAGAGGACACTCAAGTCATTGATGACTCCTTCCCTGATGAACATTTGTTTTCCATCAGTGTGCACACACCTTGGTATGTAGATATATCCAATTATCTGGTTACAGGGAGAGTTCCCCCCATTTCTCTCCAAAAGAGAGAAGGGTTCTTATTGAGAAAACTTTTCCTTTCTCATGGATTGCAGGATGCTTATTCTACACTGGAATAGATCATGTAATGAGGAGATGTGTAAGGGAGGATGAAACCTATGATATACTACATGCATGTCACAATGAACCCTGTGGAGGGAACTTTGCATCTAAGAGGACAACAATGAAGATTCTTAATACAAGATATTACTGGCCCACACTTCATAAGGATGCAGGCAAGTATACTAGGAAGTGTGATAGATGTCAGAGGATGGGCCATCCAACTAAATCTAATTTGATGCCTCTATACCATCAAGTAGTCATCGCACCATTTGATAAATGGGGACTTGATTTTGTAGGTCTAATTGATCCACCATCAAATGTCAAATATTACATCTTGGTTTACACTAACTATGTGACCAAGTGGGTTGAGGTCAAAGCTATGAAACATGCTAGAGACAATAAAGTTGTAGAATTCCTCTATGAAGAAATCTTCACATGCTATGGAGTTCCTAGGGAGATAGTTATAGATCAAGGGGCTCAATTTACATCAACGCTTATCACAACATTGGTCAATGAATATAATGTAAGGCATTGGAAATCTACCCCTTATCACCCTCAAGTCAATGGCTAGTCTGAGGTGACAAATAGGGAAATATAGGCTATTTTTACCAAAATAGTGGCAATTCACAGGAAAGATTAGGTAAATAGATTGCCAAAAGTTGTCTAGGCTTATAGAACCACTTGGAAGACAACCACTGGTTTCACTCCTTTGAATTATTGTATGGAAAAGCAATCATGATGCTTATAGATTTTGAGCATAAAACTCTTATAACTACACTAGATCTTGGGATAGACATATCTAAGGCACAGAAGGATAGAATCATACAATTAAATGCCTTGGATGAGATGAGAAAGTCAACTCTTCATCATGCTGAGATGGTGCAAAATCAAAGAATAAGATGGCATGACAAATACATAAAGGAAAAGAAGTTCCAGCCAAGTGGTTGGGCTCTCCTTTATGATTCCAGTGTTGAAAATGGAGGTAATTATGTAGCTTAATACTTTGTAAAACTTTATGATTGTTGATCTAAATATGTATTTTTTGTTACAGATTCTTTGTGGATGATTATTTGGTTAGATTCATTTTACCATTTGTAGAATGAAGACATAAGGTTGTAGAAGAATTAGATATAATATTAGAAGATACACAACATATACCATGGAGAAACCCTTTCGGGAAAAAAATCCACCAAGAATCAATGTATAAGATTACAATAATTCCAAACCTTGCTTGAGATGCTTCTTTTTCCTTCAACAAATCTTCTTCACAACCTACAATCAAATCTGATACAAACTCTCTTCAACTTGCTTGAGATAAATAGGCAATAATCAACCTTGTAAACTCCAAAGAGTTACAATTACAAAGCTCAATTCTTATCTCACAAAACCTACACCTATCTCTTGCAAGTAGAGTTCTACCGTGAAGAACTATGCCAAATCAACTCCATCCATTTGGGCGTCCCAAACTAAAGTCATAACTCAACCTTTATTTCGAAGATATCTTCAAAGCTTATCCTTAAAGTTGGAGCCCAATAATGGGCCCACTTAAATCAGCCTTATGAAATATCTTATCATGAAAAAGTGTTAACTCCAAGAAGCCAACTTGGGCACCCAAGGTGGGTCCAAGTCAATCTCTGTTAACTGAAACATATCTCTCCACCATTCATGCAAGAATGATCATCCCACAATTTGAAAGTAGTCACCTATTATCGTCATGCAAATCAAGTCATTATTCATGCATTCCAAGTCAATTGAAGTCAACTAGCATTCAATGAAACTAACTACATGCAGAATAAAGAACCATAAGCGATGCCGTTTGAACTAAAAGCTATGATCACGAACTAAAACTAGCCTGATCGAACTAAGTGAACTAAACTTCATGCATGTAAACATCAATCCCTAACTCTAGGATCTTTACATGCATTATACAAAAGAATCTTTTCTCCAAATAGTTTCTTTTCTCCAAATAGTTAACTCAAGGTGGGTTCCACCTTCCATGAGGTACCCCTATGTGCTCCTATTATTTAGGAACTCATCTTGGGCGCCCTCACATGTTCCTTTCATTTAGAATTAATTACAAATGTCAATTAACATTTTCATTTCATTCAAATTTAATCTCTTTCTAATCCTAGTGTTGGGGAACACTTTCCAAGGACTTAGGAGATACATGAAATAATGTTTAGGATTGCAATTAAATGGCATCCTATTCCCAACATTCTCCCACTTGACATTATACATTACAAATATTCTAAACAAGGAATCATTATTATAAATCAAGTACAAGACTCAAGGCCAATGGCCTTCCTACACCAACTAATCAATCCATGCCAACTTCAAATGCAACCTGCATAATCATGAAGCTCCAAGAAAATGATTAAAACCAAGAGAACTTATTTGTAGGAATTGGTTTCATAAGATAATCTACAACATTAATTAAAGTGTCAACTTTCTCAATTAATACCTTCCCACTCTCAACCATTTCTCGCACAAAGTGATACTGAACATCAACATGCTTAGTATGAGCATGATACATAGGATTTTTGGATAAACACATAGCACTCTGACTATCACATTCAAGTTTAACTTACTTGCAATTAAAACCAATACCTTTCCCAAGTCTTTGTTCCAACTAAGAGGCATGGAAACCGAGTGTGTTGAACTCATGTCCAACCAAGGTGTAGGCTTCTCGGTCTTTACTGTTGAAAAATATTTTCTTATAAGTAACCATTCCAACATATATCTCTTACCATAAGAGAACTCAAGCCTCACCTATTTCTCCAACTATCCATGAGGACCTATAACCAACCAATCCATGCCAAACTCCAAATGCAACATAGCACTTTCATGAAGTAATCAAGCAAATGATTAATGTACCCAATACTTAAGAGAACTACACAAAATCAGTGTCAAAGCTCCAATCATGAATCAGGAACATAAACATGACAACATGATCTAACCATCTCTTATTAGGAGATCACATGCACCATAACATACATCATGGTCTCAAGATAACATGTAATATGCCAAACTCTAATCTAGAATCAAGAGTATACCATGACATCATAACAAATACACTCTAAACCAATAAATTATATCTCCAAACACATGAAGATAACCTTAACAATGATGCATCCACGTCACTACCAACAACTCCCGCTGAACCATGGTATGAGCTACACATGGCATCATGACTACCATCCTCCTCATGAAGATCACTCTTTAACATCAAGCAAAGAGTCATCACTAACATTTTTACATGAAATTATCAAAGCATTATTACCGTCATCCAAGGATTCCTTTGAAGAAGAATCATAACTCTTTTTCTTGTTCTTACAATCCTTCTTCACATTTCTTGGTTTACCATAGTTCTGACACTTTACCTTACTCCGTCCTTCTGACTTACCCTTCCCTTCCTTGTCTCCCTTAGGTTCCTTTTTCTCAGGCCTACCTTTTACAAACAAGGCATCTTGGATTTATGTTTTAGACTTCCTCCTCATCTCCTTTGATAGGAGAGTAGGAATTATATTGTCCATCTTTGGATCTACACCACTACCACTGATAGCAACAATTAGATTTTCCCAAGATTCTGGTAAAGAACAAAGTAACAAAATGCATTTATCTTCATCTTCTAGCTTTACATCTACAAATGCTAACTGAATTAGAATCAAATTATTAAAACCATTCAAATGATTTGCAATAGAATCACCATCTTTCATCTTCAAAGAATACAACTGTCTTTTCAGATACAACTTATTAGTAAGACTTTTAGTTTGATAAATATCACCTATTCTCTTCCACAATTTATATGCAGTAGTTTCTTCTTAAACATTCAAGAGAAAACATCAACAAGACATAATCTTATGGTCCCTCTTGCCTTCTTATCAAGCTTAGCCCAATCCTCATATGGCATCGTTGTAGGTGACTTTGTCTCATTACCAACAACTAACCACTGATCTCTCTCTTCAAGGAGATCCTCCATTTTTAGTTTCCACGTCTCATAATTAGATCTATTGAATCTTTCAATATCTAAATGAGAATTAAAACTCATTGTAACAAACTTAGTTTTCAAAATCAGAAATAACACAATAGTAAAAGCTCCCACTACAACAAAAAAACTTTCAAACTTTTAAGAGAAAGGCATCCCAAACTCTACCCCAACTATTAGTTATGATACCAACTGTTGAAAATGGAGATAATTATGTAGCTTAATACTTTGTAAAAATTTATGATTTCTGATCTAAATATGTATTCTTTGTTACTGATTCTTTGTGGATGATTATCTGGTTAGATTCATTTTACCATTTGCAGAATGAAGACAAAAGGTTGTAGAAGAATTAGACAGAATATTAGAAGATACGCATCATATACCGTGGAGAAACCCTTTTGGGAAAAAACTCCACCAAGAATCAATGTATAATATTACAATAATTCCAATCCTTGCTTGAGATAAATAGGCAATAATCAACCTTGTAAACTCCAAAGAGTTACAATTACAAAGCTCAATGCTTATCTCACAAAACCTATGCCTATCTCTTGCAAGTAGAGTTTTACCATGAAGAACTATGTCAAATCAACTCCTTCATCCATTTGGCATCCCAAACTAAAGTCATAACTCAACCTTTATTCTGAAGATATCTTCAAATCTTATCCTCAAAGTTCGTGCCCAGGAATGGGCCCACTTAACTCAACCTTATGAAATACCTTATCATGCAAAAGTGTTAACTCCAAGAAGCCAACTTGGGCACCCAAGGTGGGGCCAAGTCAATCTTTGTTAACTGAAACATATCTCTCCACCATTCATGCAAGAATGATCATCCCCTGTTAACTGAAAGTAGTCACCTATTATCTGTCATGCAACTCAAGTCGTTAGTCATGCATTTCCAGTCAACTAAAAGTCAACTAGCATTCATTTGAAACTAACTACATCTGGTGAAGAAGAAGCAGACCATAATGAATTGAATTGAAAAGGATTGATTAAGATTGAACCCCTAGTGAGAACTTCATGCATGTAAAGCATCAATCCTTAGCTTCTAAGATCTTTTACATGTATTCTGAAGTGTTGTCTTTTCTCCAACAATTAACTTAACTCAAGGTGGGTTTCCACCTTCCATGTGGAAACCCCATGTGCTCCTATTATTTAGGAACTCATCTTGGACGCCCTCACATGTTCCTATCATTTAGAATTAATTACAAATGTCAATTAACATGTTCATTTCATTCGAATTTAATCTCTTTCTAATCCTAGTGTTGGGCAACACTTTCCAAGGACTTAGGAGATGCATGAAATAATGTTTAGGATTGCAATTAAATGGCATCCTATTCCCAACATCCAGGTATCAAGATAATGTAGGCAAACTGCAAACCAGGTGGTTGGGACCATATGAAGTTGCAAAAGTGTTCTCCAATGGTGTTGTTCAACTCACAACCATTGACTGTGTCAGATTCAACCTCCTGGTCAACGGTCACCACCTTCAGTTATACCATAAACCAGCTTCCAAATAAGAATCCATGCAGCAATTTATTCAACACCAAACCTCTGAACTACCTATAGCCAAAGGAAGCGGACCTAGTGTCCCTCCTTCTAATTAGTCAAAGTATGCATGCAATCATAATAAAGATTTCCACTTTTGTGGGAATCAATTTCTCCATCAATAAATCCATCCGCCCATCCATCTCCATCCTTTCTCTCTTCCATAACTCCATCACTTCACTTCATCATCACTTCATTCCATCACCACTTCATTTAATTGCTCAACTATACTTTTAAAGTAACCCATATTTCCTTCCACATTTTTTGCAAACGACACCCCAAATTTTTCAGGTACGTGTGTAACAATTTGTTATATCTTAATTATCTTAAATGCATTTGTTTAATTGTATATTAATGTTGATATTTCACATAGCGCATATTTGTACTCTACCCTGTCACATCATAATTACATCCCATCCTATACGAAAACATGCTCTAATTTAGGTTGGGGGGGTGTGAACCCACATGTCCACATGTCATCCATGCACCAACATGGCAACAAATTTAAAATAAGCAAATTTGAAAATGATATAGTTGAAATGACAACTCACATGTATGATATGACACTGAACCACCGCCATTTTCCTTGATGATACCCCTCATTTATGTTTCTTTACTACCTTATTCATAGTCATAACGTCACCAAAAGGTAAATTGAAGAGTCACATAACATTGGCGTTAGCACTAAAGAAGAGTTGCAGGAAGTAGAAGAAATTGGGTTTTCAGAGAAGGATTGCAAGAAAGAAAATTTTGCAAAGGTGTTTGCTTGATTGTGGGTAGAAACAATGGGAGGTTAGTTGATCATAAATGAACCTACAGTTCATGAGGTGATACTACAGGATGCACTCTCTCTGGCCAAATTTAGGAATTGTGGATGGTTGGACTACTTTCTTAAACTAGACAGTTTCAATGACATTGCTCTTGAATTTGCACAAACACTTTCTAACAATAAGTCAACAGTAAAAGGGCTAGAATTTATAGCCACTGAGGAGAGAATTGCTGAGGTAACGGATTTTCCTATTGAAGGAGAGCCCTACCCTGCTTCCATGGATGTGAGGTCAGCTAGGGAAAAATTCACTGAACCTAGTGATCGCTTGTTAGAGATAAGCAAGGAACAAGGAGAACTTCTCTGCCAGAAAAGTGGAAACAAGTTGTTGTCTACATTATCAAATATATTACCTGTGAGGGTCACTAGTCATGCCTCTATTCTATGCATTTTAAACTCTTGAACCATATGAGACATGGGAGAAGGATGAATGTGCCCAATGTGTTGTACAACCTCCTTGCAATCATGGAAGCTAAAAAACAAAAAGGTAGGGACAATTCTGTCTCTCATCACTGTTTGATAAAATTGTTAGTAGAAAAATATTTACAAGAAGTGTTTGGTATGTCATGGGAAAAAATTTTAAGCATTGATCAGTTCAAAGTGGAGAATGTGGGTCATAGAGGTCAACCCCAAGCTCGTAGCATTAGTAGGGGTGAGAGGGTTGCTTAAACCACTCCTGGAGCTTCAACCTCTGGCACAAACCCTAGCACAAACCCTCTTGCAACCAAATCAACAATATAAATTGGCTCCTTTGAATCAGAGTATTCAGATGAAGAAAGTTCATCCTCAGACCCTAATGTCAATATTCTCCCTAAAACTCCAATTCATGCTAGGGCTGCCATTAGAAAAGAGGAAGCACAAATGAGAGAGGCATAAATTAGAAAAAGGAAGGCCAAGAAGCAAACATCAAAAAAAGTAACACCAAGCCCTAGGAAATGAAAAGCTAATGACACTGGTCTTCTTGCAGCCGCTGAGAAACATAAAAGCCCTCTAAAGAAATCAAAACCAACTGAGTCAGCTACCGATATGCCTCCAAAAAGAAGCCCTAGACTCAAAAGAACACCTAGGAAGGAGACAGAAGCTTCTAAGGGGCAGGTAAATGTTGAGATGGAAGACATTTTTGAGGAACAAGCAAACATAGGATTAGCAGAGATTGCTGCTATTGCAGAGCAGGTTGAAAATCAAGAACCACTACAACTAGAGCAAGATGAGAAACCAAAACCACTACAACTGGAGAAATTTGAATAGCATGAGCTGGTGCAAGGAAAGATCTTGGTAGGGAAACATAAAACTCTCACTTTTTCATGGAATCTTGTAGCTCTAAACCTATGGAATGAAATGCAAAAGAAAGAGGAGTGGAAAAAGGAAAGACTCAAGCTACAGGAAAAAGTCAAAAAGAAAAATGCAAAAATTGAGAAGAAAGATGCAGAGATTGTTGCATTGAAGGATAAGGTAGATAATGTGGTGGCTCTAATGCCACAAATGATGGCATGCAGAACTCCTCCAAGAGTATATGCACTGCATTTGAAGGAGTGTCATCTTTCTTTCAAACTGTCAAGGGTTATTTCCAATTTAAAATCTTCTATTGAAACCCCACATGAGTTCTTCCAAGCCTACTAGTCCTCTCCTCTTGAAGTTAAAAATTTGTTGTGTGAATTGTACTTGCATAATTATTTTGTGCCTAATGATCATGACTGGAACCCATTGTTATACATTGGAGATATTCACTTGAGGGCATTCATGTCATGGATCCAAAATGAAGTCAGCTAGGGGCAGTAGTTTAAAACATATAGGGAAAGAGAACTCCATACCCCCTTGCCTCTCAGAGTTGAATCTAGTAACGCTTCAAACATTTACTATACATGGCACAAAATTCTTTATCATCCGAGCTACAAAAAGAGGATCATGCATGTTAGGGATGAAGCATACTAGGAATATGAGCAGGTAGCTACTACTACAGGGAAAAGAGTATTGGGATACCTATCACAAAGATGGAATAGTTTGGCATATCAGTTAAAACAAGTTGAACCCCATTCCTTGCAAAATTATGTTGCAACATGTAAATGAAGTACTAGGTACATATAGATTGGAAGGATGAAGCAACACTATTGGATTCCATTGACATTCTAGCCACCTACTTTGTTGTGGCCAATACCAGATTACATATACTATTAGTATGACATAGCTACAGAAAGGCCAAGATGGAGCAGATTGGAAAACAAGCAAGGATTCTACTGGGATCCAAATTCAAATACTACAGAGACTAATATAGGACAGATAACAATTGGTGACTTCAGAGCTTTGACAAGGCAAAGAATAGAGCTCCCTCTGCTGGAGGACCAACAGATCATTAGGTTGGGGGGGGATGATGAGTCCAAATAATGGCTCAATTTTGATAAGGTTTATCATATATTTGTTGTTGTTACTATAGACTTTAGCACCTAGTTGATGACACTCTCCATGTTGTTTCCCTAAATTTATGAACCTTGGGCATGAGTTTATCCTTGTGAATTTTGATGATATTAACATGCTATGTGGATTATCTATGTTAATTTTATATGTGGTTGAATGAATGTTACTTTAAGGTAATTATGGATATGCAATTATTTTGTGCATGCTAATGTCATTATGTAGGTTCACATTAAGATGCTGATGTAAATGAAGCGTGCAAAGTGGAGGAAGCTCCTGCCAGCTGGTCGGTTGCTAAGGAAGTCAAAAAGATGGTCATTAAAGAGGTCAATGGAGGGAAATTCCTAGCTCAAATGGAAGATTGTAACTACCTTTTAAATGATCATGTTTGTTAGTTGAGAAAATCTAGGAAGTGTGTTGTGTTGGATCCTCGTTGAGGCAAGTCTGCTTCGACTAAATCTAGCGCATGCATAACTTCCTCCCTCTCTTTTCCATGTTTTCAATAAATGGAATCCTCCTATTATGTTGGAGTTGACTTCCTAGGTAGTTAGGGTTAATTAGAAGCTTTCCCTCTATAAATAATGGTCAGATGCCCCTTTTCACAAGGTTGGATGTTCTAAGATTGTACTTGCATTTTTAGTTTAAGTAATACAGTCATATTGTTGATATGTTGTAATCATGTTTTCAAGGAATAAAATGATATTTTGATTTGTTGCATTTGAGTTATCTTAGGTAAGACTCATTCGATGGGGCCCACTTGGTGAGAATTCCACCCATTTAGTATAATAGTTATTTTTCTGTTTAGTAACCAGTTTCGGTTTCAGCAGTTGTCTATTCCTGCAACCAAGGTAGATAGAGTAGTTTCCTATCTGTTTGCTGAGATTTCTATTTTTATCATCAATTTCTAGTTCAGTTGCTGATGCTTAGTGTAGTTGTTGATTCATGCTCAATGCTTATGTTAATTTCTTTCCATCATTTTATTTTTCAGTATTGTTTCTTTTCTAGTTTAAGGATGACTACAGTGGAGTCCTAGTGCACATACAATTCTAACCCATTTCAAGTTTATGTCCTTGGTTTGACAATGAAATGCACCTTCATGATGAGTAAGATAACTACTTAGTGTAGATGTCTAATCTCTAAGTCACATCTCTAAGGGCTTAGTTATTGAACCATTAGAGGAGGCTAACAACTACCACCATTGTTGCCTCAATAATGCACCCAAGAATGCTTTTATACTAGTGCCACCACTTTTCAAATATTATGCTCATGTTTAGAACAAAGTTCTACTTTAAATGGGTCGACCTTTCCCCATAACCACGGCTTGAGGCAGCCATTAAGTAAAATATTTGAAAAGTAATTTAAAAACAATCAAAGTTTAAATATTACCACCATAAGGTGGTGATAAATACATAAGGATGGTGGTTGATAATACATGCCATAGCATTGGCGTTAATGCCAAATTAATATATCAACATCATAGCCATTGATGAAGGCTATCATGCCTCTTGATGAGCATTATAATAACCAATATCATTTATCATCCTTCACTCTTCGATAAGCATGTAAATGTTAAATATCAAATACATATAATATCATTATATAATATATAACTTATATATACGTATTACTTTATTTCCAATATAATATATATATAAACATTGATGTATAATAATTGTATACATATGTATATATCCCTATATGCATACATATATAAATGTGTGTGTGTGTGCGTGTGTTCTTCTTAATAATATATATACATACATATATATATACACAAATATATATATTATACATGTGATATTTTCCAATTATCACAATATATTTGTAATCAAATTAAAATGAATAGAATAATATCATATAACGATTAGGTTCCACTTACCCTTATGACGCAATTGATGACTCTGAACGCACACTGACTCAACGAGACCTTTCTAATTTGACTTATGCGGGTGGGCATAAATTCATATAGAAATACAAGTAAATTTGTAGACCATACCCTTCTCGTGGGTAATACTCTCCCTCTAGAGGACATGAAATTTATCTTGCACTTCACTTAAAGAAATATTCAAGTAGTCGGTCGTTAACAAATATAACATATCTATAATATCAAATAAATAACAATAATTCATTAAAGTACAAATACATCACATTGTATTCAATTTCATCATAATGTTTAAATATCAAGTAACATCATCATCACATTCAACATTGTACTTTGACATAAAGTTAAAAGTAATTTTCAAATCAAAAGTGGGGTGTAACATCTATGCTTATTCCATTATTCAAATGATATGTTTGATGTGAATATTTGGATGGTTATATGGATTTCATATTTTTCAAAGATGGTTTGGCATGTTTTGCATGTTAACTAAAATATGTGGTATGTAGACCTGTGATGGGATTGTATTCAAGGTGTACTGGATGAAGATAGTTACAGGTTTCCATGGTTGTTTGGAGGGTTCTTATTAATCTATGGTTACTCTTATGTGGGTTTGTTTGGAAAATCAGATCTAGCGTTGTTTCTGGTGTTTGAGTCTTGGAAATCCATGTGTTATACCTAAATATATCTATTATACATGATACTAATGTTGGGTTGAATCTATTTTTTTGTTATTTGAGATTGGAACACTAATTATGTCTTTCTCCTTTGAGATGTTGCATATGTGCAGATCTGTAATTTTTTTTTGATGTGGATTCTGTTTGGTAGGCCATTATCGTAGTCACATTGGTATGATTAGTGAAATGAGAGATATTTATTGGGAGTGCCTAATGGGTAAGTGCACAAATATGGGGGCTAGAAAAAGGTTTTAAGTGGCCACTTTTTTCTAAAATCAAGAAAAACTGACCTTGGATAAGAAATTGAAGATGGTTACACTCAAAATTTTAAGATGCAATGAAAACAAGAGTCGTAGTGCTCTGAATCTACTTTCTAAACTACTATTTTTTTTAAATGGTATAGATTAAGGGGTTCAAAAAGGGGGGCCACACAAATTGGTATTTTTTTTCAAAAAAGCATAACATTGCGTCTCATGTGGCCCCCTAAAATGTTAACTTTTTTAAAGTACTTTAAAAAATTGCTTCAATGAGAAATTAGCTAACACCATGTAGTTTATCCCCAACTTTTTCTGCTAATTTTTTAATGAATATATGATTTTTTACTAATTTTCAAAGTGGACACATCCTAAAAATAAAAAATTTGAGCGTGTTCCACCCTAATTTTTTTTAAACTAATCAAAAATCAATTTTGAATATGTGTAGAATGGAGTCTAGTTTCTAAAAATGTAATTTATTTGAAATTTCAATGAATGGTTAAAAAATAAAGTAAAAAACACCAAACATTGGTTTTTGAAAAAAAATGGATACACCAACAAACTAAATTAATGACAAAAACCTTTACGTATTCAAAATGTGAAAAAAATTGCATGGCTTGATAGCTAAGAGAGAGCTTAACATTACCATGGTGTATTTTTTACTTTACATGGAAACACGTACAAACCTGATGGGATCACGCTCGAGATTATGCCAATTTTTTGGAATCTACAAAAACACATCTTTGGACATTGGAAAGTCAATCCAAGCCTTTTGGTTGGAAGCCCAAGGTGAATCCAATCCAAAGGCTTAAAAATTTCCAAATCAAACAAAAATGCAAGCACATTATAATGTGTGCTCATGTTATGCCAAAGAAAACATAGCACAAGTGCATTATAACACACTTGTGTTATGCTCTGTTAAAGTTTTTTATATATGTATGTATGCATGTATGTATGTATGTATGTATGTATGGGTTGAGGGTTTAGGGTATGGGATTTGGGTATAAGGTCGAGGGTATGGAATTTAGGGTATAGGATTTAGGGTATATGGTTGAGTGTATAAGGTATAGGGTTGAGGGTTGAGAGTGTAGGGTTTAAGGTTTAAGTGTAGGGTTGAGGGTATAGGGTTGAGGGATAATGTTTAGGGTTGAGGGTATAAGGTTAAGTGTACAAGGTACAGGGATTAAGGTTTAGGATATTGGGTATAGGGTTTAGGGTATAAGGCTGAGGGTATAGGGTTGAGGGTATAGGCTTTAGGGTTGATGTATGGGGTTTAGAGTTAAGGGTTTATCATATAGGCTTTAGCACCTATAGTTTAGGAATAGTGTTTAGGGTTGAGGGTACTAGGATTTAGTGTATATGGTATAGGGCTTAGTCTTGAGGATATATTGAGTATATGGTTGAAGGTATTGGGTTTAGGATCGAGGGTATAAGGTATCTATTTGGGGTTGAGGGTATAAGGTAAAGGGATTAGGGTTGAGGGTATAAGGTATATGGTTTAGGCTTTAGGGTTGAGGGTATTAGGTGAAGGGTATAGGGTTGACAGTGTTAGATATAGGGTATAGGGTTTATGGTCAAGGGTATAATTTATAGGGTTGAGGGTTGAGGGTGTAAGGTTGAGGGTGTAGGGTTGAGGGTTTAAGGTTAGGGTTGAGGGTTGAGGGTATAGGGTTCAAGGATAATTATCAAGGTTGAGGGTACATGGTTAAGTGTATAGGGTATAGGGCTTAGGGTTAAGGATACTGGGTATAGGGTTGAGGGTGTTGAGTTTACAGTTGAGCCTGTATAAGGTATCTATTTAGGGTTGAGGGTTTAAGGTATAAGGTTGATCCCATATAGGGTTTCGAGTATAGGTTTGAGGGTTAAGGGTATAGGGCTTAAGGTTTAAATATAGGGTATAGGTTTGAGGGATAATGTTCAAGGTTGAGGGTATAGGGTTAAGTGTATAGGGTATAAGGATTAGGGTTTAGGATATTGGGTATAGGGTTGAGGGTATTGGGTTTACGATTGAGGGTAAAAGGTGTCTATTTAGGGTTGATGGTTTAGGGTTTAGGGTACATGTTTGAGGGTATAGGGTTGAGGGTGTAGGGTGTAGGGTTTAAGGTTTAAGGTGTAGGGTTGGGGGTTGAGGGTATAGGTTTGAGGGATAATGTTGAGGGTTGAGGTTATAGGGTTAAGTGTATATGGTATAGGGTTGATAGTATTGGTTTACGGTTGAGGGTATAAGGTATCTGTTTAGAGTTGAGGGTATAGAGTATATGGTTTAGGTTATAAATTTGAGGGTATAGGGTATAGGGATGAGGGTTGAGGGTGTAGGGTTTAGGGTTTAAGGCATATGTTGAGGGTTGAGAGATAGTGTTTAGGGTTGATGGTATAGAGTTAAGTGTATAGGGTATAGGGATTAGGGTTTAGGATATTGGGTATAGAGTTGAGGGTATTGGGTTTATGGTATAGGGTTGAGGGTACAAGGTATAGGTTTGAGGGTTGAGAGTGTATGTTTTAGGGTTTAAGTATAGGATTGAGGGTAAAGGGTATAGGGTTAAGTGTATAAGGTATAGGGATTAGGGTTTCAAATGTTGGGTATAGGGTTGAGGGTATAAGGTATCTATTTAAGGTTAAGGGTGTAAGGTGTCTATTTAGGGTTGAGGGTATAGAGTATAGCATTTAGGATATAAGGTTGAGGGTATATGGTATAGGGATCAGGGTTGAGCATGTAGAGTTTAGGGTTTAAGGTATATGGGTTGAGGGTTGATGGATAGTTTTTAGGGTTGAGGGTATATGGTTAAGTGTATAGGGAATAAAGATTAGGTTTTAGGATATCAGGTATAGGGTTAAGGGTATTAGGTTTAGGGTATAGGGTTGAGAGTATGAGGTATAGGGTCAAGGGTTGAGAGTGCATGCTTTAGGGTTTAAGTATAGGGTTGAGGGTATAGGGTTGAGGGATAATGTTTAGGGTTAAGGTATAAGGTTAAGTGTATAGGGATTGGGTTTTAGGATATATGGTATAGGGTTGAGGGTATAAGGTATAGAGTTGAGGGTTGAGAGTGTAGGGTTTACAATTTAAGTATAGGGTTGAGGGTTGAGGGTTGAGGGTATAGAGTCGAGGGATAATGTTTAGGGTTGAAGGTATAAGGTTAAGTGTATATGGTATAGGGATTAGGGTTTAGGATATTGGGTATAGGGTTGAGGGTATTGAGTTTACAGTTGAGGGTAGTTCAAATATTTATTTAGCGTTGAGGGTTTAGGGTATAGGGTTGAGGGTTGAGGGTGTAGGGTTTAGGGTTCAAGGTATAGGGTTGAGGGTTGAGGGTACAAGATTAAGTGTATTTCTATATAATGATTCTTAATGATCTATTTTCCTCAAGCACCTTTATGATAGCTCTTTTCCTTAATTTATTATTCTCCCTAACAATTTTTTTACTTTATCTATAACCACATATGGCATTTCCCTAATCACCAAAGTTATTTCTTCAAGTATTTTCTACTTTTTAGATACTAAGAATAATTCTTGCCTATTCTCCATAGTTACATTTTCTACCAATCACTAGGTTTTCCTCTTAAGTACTCTTTTTACCTTCCTAGTACTTTTGTATAAGAAACCTCTAAATAAATTTCTTCTATAGTTGAATTTAAACTTTACTTGACTATTCAATTGTACCTTAAGCTCATAGATTCAATGTTTACTCTATCGAAATCCATAAGCTTGACTGTGCATTTCTATTAGGAGTCTTCTTAATAATTACTAAAAGGGAATCCAAGTGTGGAGAATTGTGCTAATAATAGTTGGCATAGTAGCTGAAGTCGTAGACACAAAAATATCAACACAAACTCTTATTGTTGTAAAGAGTGAGGATAACAAATCAACAATTAAACTTGAAACTCTAGATACATTAGAAACTAAGACTATAATTCCACTTGATACACCAATGACATAATTGATACTAGTACCAACAAATATCATACCCTAATTTTGATCAACTTTAAACACAAGGTTAGCTCTCATAATTATATTAGGGGATCTAAATCCTTAAAAAATATTAGCCTACTAACCTATGGACAATGATTTTTGTATCCAAGGTTCTCTTGCACTTCTAGGGTTTTCCACCTAAAAGGAGAGAGATGGACCAAAATGCGTAATGTCCCCACTCAAAACTAATGTAAGAATGAATGCAATATGCCTAAATGCAATGTTTAAATGCAATGAACTGATAAAAGAAATGACTTATTAATGCAAAACCTAAGAAATGCAAGTTGTTTGAAAACACATTGTGATATGCAGAATGATAGATTAAATGCAATAAAGAACAAGATAAAGATAATGAATATAAACTATGCACCTAGAAACTGATGAAGGACAAAGTAAAGACTGTAAATGTCTCTAAAATTTTTGGAATTCTAATTTTCTAACCAACTGGGACACTTACAC
>VDFB02082772.1:0-34383 GCA_007258455.2 Sequoia sempervirens
TATCTAGGTAGCATTAAAGGCTCTGTTGTGTAACCATACACTCAAATATAGGTGAATGTGGGAAACTGGATAAACCAATCCACCCAATTTTCCATTGATGATTTAGCCTCTGTCGAAACCCGTATGTGCATCTCATTATCAAGGTCTCTAACTGTCTTCATCAAGAAATGGTTGTTCACCTACTTGAAATCCTATTTAGCCTTTAATAACTCCAATTGTGGGAAGTATTCATGCACATGTTGAATGCCAAGAGTTCCAATGGTCTTCAAAGTTCTAAAATTGCTTTGAAATGCAATTAAGTAGACTAGATAAGAAACCATATGAAGCTCGTGGATCTTGAGAAATTTTGTGATTTGCTGGTGAAGAACCTCACTAATCAACATAAAACAGTCAAAGTGTTCCTTATTATTGATAATCTGGGAGATGACATACACCATCCAAGGTTGAAAGATATGAGCTTCTTCTTGACCTATAACCCTGTTGAGTAAGGTAATCAGAATAGTTATCTCGTCCTTAAACTCTCCACACCCAAGCTTCTTTGGAAAGTTGGTTTTCTGCTCTTTTATCCACCTTTGTGCGACCTTCCTCTGAGATCTTTCCTTATCTTCCCGCCATATCTTGTCACATTCCTCCATGACTATGATGCAATTGTCTAAATGGGGTGGAACGACAAAGCACTTCTCAACACCTCTCAGCTTGAGGCTGCAAACAACTCTCCCATCTGATGATTGAATTTGTCATGTAGATGAGTTGTAATGCTTAATGCATGCAATGATGAACTCAAGATCAGACACTATGATGGGAATAGAGGCTGCTGCTAGCAATCTGGAGTGATTGAGATGCTTGACTGTCATACTGTCAATGCCCTCCAATATGCTCAATTTAATCACTGGATAAACATGACCCAAGTCTATGTCACAAGTTTTCAAAAATCCATGAACTAAGACTGATTTGATCTTGTATTCTATTGGGTTGAACTAAATTTTGAAAAACTAGATCTTTGACTGTAAAGTCGGATATGTTTGGACAAACTTTAGAAAAGGCTAAAAATGGCTCCTGATGAGGCTAAAAATAGCCAGTTGAGTGGAAATTTTCTGAAACTTGGGTTTTGTAGAGAATGAAATTCTAAGCCAACCCAAATTTTTAGAAACTTGAAAAAATGAATTTTACTAAGGCATCCAAAGACTTTTTGAAACAGAAGTTGTAGGGGTTGTAGGGGCTCCGGGGGCAATTTTTCGCGAGAAAAACTGGCACATGGGTTTTGTAGGTGCCAATGAGTTGAACGGACCCAAATTCTTTTTTTTTGGGAATTTTGACCTTTGGATCCGCATGCAAAAGAATCTTTGAAAAAAGCACAATACTTCAAAATGAGAAGTAGCGATGCAATTTTCTCAAAAAATCTAGAACATGGGTTTTTCTGCCAATGTTGTATTGAGTGAACCCAGATGACCATATTTTGAAAATGTTGTTGTTTACTTTGACATGCAAAAGAAAACCTAAGACAAGGAAAGAAGAATTTTAAGAGAGAGAATAGAAAGTAGATTTTGCCTCTGAAAATTATGCCTATGCCTTTGAATGAAGTTTGATGAAGTCTAGAATGCATGCACTGAAAAGATGAAATCTGAAAAACAATTTCTCTGAGCAATCTGGACCTGGAACTACAAAGAACACTGAAAAATATCAGTTGTAGGGATTTCAGATCTTGCTTGCACGAGAAAATATGTGTTTTTCCTCAACCTGTGATGAGAATAATGGACGCCCAAATGCCTTAATAAATAAATTTCATGAGTTAAGGCATCAACTTGCATGTGAAACCCTAAAATGGGATGCAAGAATCTTATTGGACCCCAATTCAATTAATTGGATGAAAAATAAACCCTAAAATGGGCACCACCTTTTATGCACAGATAAATTTGCCACATGTAAGAAAAAACAAGTCATTTTAAGGTCGACTTAGAAGTGAAACTTGAGTTTTAATATTATTTTAAGTTGAGTTCACAAACTCCTCCATTATAGGGTGGCCAAGTCACTTGAGTTCAAAAGTCAAAGTTTGACTTTGGGTGCCATTACTCCAAACTTAGAAACTTTTTTGAAATTATCATTTGCAAACGTCGCCGGAGCCTATGTTTGATCACTGATTTTGATTGACTGAGGAATCTAGTAGACTAGTTGACAGTTTCATTGAAGAGCAGGATCAAAATTGAAAAAGAGCTCACTAAGGTTACAAACCTTAATTCTAACTTCTGAGCCTCCAAAATTTTGGGCACCCCTAGCCTCCAGGGGTGCTTTTTCTCACTATACTTAGTTAAATTTCCATGCATTTTCATTATTTTGATCTTGATTTTCATCTTCCTTTAGACTAGATTTCCTGGTACTTGACAAAAATTCTAAGTTGGCTAATAGGTCTATTGTGGAGCTAGCTCAATTCTAAATACAATCTCCTGGAGAGCATAATCTCTAAAAATCCCATCTAACAAGTCAAAAACTAGGGTGCCCCTAGCCTCTAGGGGCACTTTTCTTTCGAGCGAGCCATTTTTGCAACTGGATGATATATTCTCCATTCAAGTTCTAGTTGTTGAGCACTAAGATGTCAACTGACCTAGCTGAGATATGCGATGGAAAGCTAGAAGCATCACAAACAGGATGAGCATTTAAGCTAACCCTAATTACTGCATTTGAGGGTTCAAAGCCTTGGGCGCCCCTGGCCTCCAGGGGCACTTTTGTGCTAAACTGACATTTTCAACCATGACTAAAACCTTATGTTTGACTCTTGATTCTGATAGTTCAACAAATCAAATTTACACACTGATAGATTCGTTGCGAAGCTTGATCAATTCTGAGACAAACATCTTAGGTGTCATTTGATCAAAAAGTTTCATCTGATACCTCAAAAGTTTGGGCGCCCCTGGCCTCAAGGGACGCTTTTCTGCTTCAATGTTAGTCAAAATTTCATCAATTTGATCTCCCTCGTTCCTCCTTCAATCTCCAATTTCAAGTACTAGAAAAATCTTCTGGACTGGCTAGTAGGCTCATCACGAAGCTGACAAGATTCTAGAGAAGTCCTCTTGGAAGTGACAAATATTGAAAATTTGATTTGGGCCTCTGAAACCTAGGGCTACTCTGGCCCCCAGGAGATCTTTTATTTCCAGACAGCCAAATTTTGATGATTTTCTCCTCAAAAAAAATCCCCTCAATGACAAAGCATCATTTTGAACATATCTTTCCATAAAATCTTCGCTAGAGCAATTTAAGCTTAGATTTTCACACCTGGTATCTAGCCATTTGCCATTGACGGCCTTAGAGATCTTAACTTTTCTCTTGAAAAAGTGGACACTACCCACCAAACTTAAACTAACTTTTTCCTGATTTTGACTTCACCACTATGATCGTGAAGTGAAATAAGCCAATCAAAATAATTTTTAGTCCATTCTGACAAGATCCAATTTTTAGGGTTTTTTTTTCCTAAAAAATAGGGGTCCAAAAACCCTAATTTTCAAAATTTTCAAATTTTGCTAGTATTACCTAGACAGTAAACCCACAAAATCCCATACTTTGCCCAAAAACTGACTTCTGACGACAATTTTATAAGGTTTATACCATTTTAAGCAAAATGCCTTAATGAAGCAAAAAAAGTTGTTATGGGTACAACAAAGATTATGATACTTGATTTAATCAAACTATAATGCAAAGGGGGGAGTTGGGGGTCCTCACTTGGACCTGTGTCAAGGCTTCTTGCATCACTAAAGCATGATAATGATATTTGACTACTAATTTATAGGGATGTCTATATATTTTTAATGTCCTATTCTTAGATGGAATCAAGATTACCTAACAACCTCATACCTAGGTATGCTTAATTAGAGAAATGAGGGACACCAACTCTATAATGATGCACCTAAGGGTATTGTTTATTCTTGTGAGCTATCCAAATAAAACCTACATGGCCTTGCATTAGAATATAACTTGCTAATTATAATTACAATAGTGTAACTTCATTTTTATGTATCCACTATGGCATAGTGTTGGTTTGTGCAAACAAAAATATTTTTTTATTAAGATTTCCACCTAACCTCTATGTCATGGAGATGACCTATAAGATATTTTAGGATGTTCACATTAAATTAGGAGCAATAAGGGTGTTGAGGATTGATTTGGATCTCAACACCTTTGGATGAAAGTGTCATGACATAGATTTGCTAAATTGGAAATAGGGTTGGCTTTCCTTGCATTTTTGTTCATTATTAATTGAGAATCAATAAAAGGTCCCCTATGGGACATGAAATAGTAACCAAAGAAATCGAGGTTTGTGATTATTCCACTAAGTTGGCAAGGTTTCCTTTCTATAGTATTTATTAGAAATCACCCCCTTGAGTAAAGGTTACTAGTTGATTAGAAAATCTTAGGTACAAGAACCAAGGTGTATGATCATTGTGAGCACCCATTTAAGGAGAACTATGTGTGACTTTGATTTGTTGGGAAATGAGTACGTGGGTGATCCTTGGGTGAAGGATGTCCTTGTGACCTCAAGTTCATAAGGGGTACGGTTTAGGGGGATAACTCCAAGGGTTGGGGTTGTTCCTATTGGGTTTGACCTTTCCTCCTCTGTAAACTTCAGTTGAGGCTAAAATGGGTATGGAGTTAAAGAAATATAATAACTTGTATTTAATGCATAATATTCTTTTGAATAATATTTTGAGTGAAGTAGTGGATTTGACTACTTTATAATAGGTATTTGATTATATTTACATGTTGGGTAAAGGCCACCTTGTCTTAGTTATGTGTAACTCTTATGTGTTTGTGAAATCCAACACAATATCTAGAGGTCTTTATGTATAGGTTCGTGTATCCTATTGATTGCGATATATTTGTCTAGGTAACCTGACTAGTATTATGAAATTCATGTTGTGTATGACCCACCCAAGTTTGAACCTCCGAGGTATTTGAGTAGTGATATGTAGTCATTGGACTGTGCCAATGATCAATGTTTGGGCTATAGTTAGGGATTAGTCAGCATTCACTGGTTCACGAAGGTGAAGGTAGTGGGCTACCTTGGTTATGATATAGTAATAGTTAGTAGGTTATCATTGGACCATGCCAATGGAAGATGCCTAGATCTATTGTTGTATCCTTTGAATTAGTCAGCATTCACTGATTTACAAAGGTGAATTGCTAGGGGCTATCTAAGATTCGATACGGTAACAATTGCATAGGTAGTTACCCTACCATGTGGGTAACAATAATTGGAGCTAACCATTGTATCAGGAGGGTTCACTAGGAGTCACCTATAACATATGGGTGATGAGTGCCAAGTGTTACCCTGGATTGTGAAGAAGATAGCTAAAAATATCACTAAAGCTATAAGGTGGTATATGTTGGAAGCTAATTCTTCCTAGGTGGACAAACTTGTCGTCGGTGGCCTATAGGCGATTGAAGTTGGAATCCATCAATTTGGATAGGTTCACTACTTTTGGAAAGCCTTGGAATGGAGGACGAACCCATGGTGTAGTATGGGATGCACCGAATTCCCTTCCCAGTTGTTAGATTGTATACTTGACCTTATTGGGTAGAGGACGGACCCTCACTGTAGTATGGGATGCACCAAATCGTCTTCCCAATTGTTCGATGGTGTAGAAAACCAAATAAAAGGATGGGACCCATACCATGTAGTGTGCAATACACTGACATTATTTTATATCTGGGATGCATTATGGACATGTGTTGGTCAACCATTGCGATGTGTTGGAGCTAGTCACTATGTATTTGTGATGAGTATTGGAGAAATTCACTATGTATTTGTGATGTATGTTGAAGCTAGTCACTAATGTAATTGTGATATGTGTATGAGTTAATCATTATTGTACTTGTGATGTGCAAATGAGATAATCACAGTTGTACTTGTGATGTACATATGAGCTAGTCACCCTTGTACTTGTTTTTGTGTATGATCTAGTCACAGTTGTACTTGTGATGTGTACAAGCTAGTCAACTTGTTTATATGGGGGTATGCTTGTGACAATCATTGTGTATGATCTTTGGGATTATGGTATGATATGCCCCTATGTATTTGTGCATGTTTATACACTAAGAATTGGTAATGTTTGGTATGAAACCAACACTTGATGGAAAATTTATTATCACTATATTATAATTGGCTAAGTTGATTACTTACATGTACTTAATTAATAGTCATGGATTAAAAGTGAGATCAAAGATCTCATGCAAGAGGAGAGAATGAACTCCCTCTAACATAGGTAGGAAAACTATGAAGCCTTTGATTTCCCATGAGGGGATACGTAGGAAGGATCATTATGAACCCTTGAGGTTTAGGTTTGGGCCTAGGAATGACCCTAGTTGTAGGAGCATAACACTTTTGAGTGTAAGCATATAAGTGTGACGTTGATTTTTCATCACCAAGATGAATGAACTTTTGAAATTAACACTTCAAATTTAGATGATAGATGCTTGGTAGGTTAAGTTGGTAGTTGTTGCAAATTGAATTTACAAAAAAAATGGTAGCTCTTGAGGGGCATATTTTATATAATGATAAGATCTATTATAGCCTATTCAACCTTGCTAATAATGTAGTTAATTGGTTTGTTTTTGGGATAATTGATTGGGATCTCTATCTTTTTTATTTTATTTATTAAGCTTTTGTCATTGATTGAAGTTAAAAGCTCTATTAATTTTAAAATTTATTGGACGATTTTGGATCTACTTGCAATTTTTATTTTATTTTTAGGAAAAACAAGTTGTCCTACGCTTACACACTAGCAACTTAAGCTTCTTTTGTACTAGAAATTATACCAAAACTTTGTAATTTGTTGTCAATTTCTAGAAGGAAAGTTTTGTATATTCAACTTAAAACATTCTATTGCCCATTTTTCTAGTTTTGTAGATAAATTAATGTGTTGGTACTATTTTGTTGGTGGGCATTGTTTGAAGATAAAATACTGGTCTTCCTTTTGTATTAACTTATTCTTTCACTATGTGTATACTTTCTTCAAATTTAATTGACTTTGTTTTCTAATTTTATTTAGAATAATTAATTCTAGATAGGTTTAGATATTAGGCTATGATTATATAGAATAATAGGCTTGATGCTTAAACAATTAAGCTTTTATCTGTTATCAAGTATGATAATTTAAGTGAAAACAAATATAAAATACATTATTAAGTTCTTCTAGAATCTATGATAAATACTTATTTATTTTGAAGAAACACTATGCAATGGGAGGGAAGAAAAAAATATGATGTGAATCTTAGTAGAAAAAATATTGAATTTATGGATATTGTTGGTGTAAATAAGTTATTTTATCTAACAAGTTCACCTAGTGGGTCCTATTCACATGTTAAGTTTACCTAGAGCCTAAGAACATTTCTAGAAGTTCTTTGTTGTCATTAGATCTTATTTGATCTCATTTCATTTGTTTATTGTGTCCTAGGCCATTTAATATTTGTTAAATTGTCTCATATTATAGGATTTAGACACATGTTATGATTTTTTTTCTTATCATATCATTCACCTTGTCTATATAAGCAAGGCCTCTTGTATATTTGTAATCATAGGGGGCTATCATTGATCCATTTTTTTATCATTGTACGTTATTGGCATCCTTAATCATAGAAATCTATTTTCTTGGCACACTCTCTTGTAGAAGGTGATCATTTGTTTTGCAAGTGATCATGGGGTGTGTGAACTAATTTTCAGATTTTACGTGGTATTAGAGTTTCAAATATGTAAATTGCTCAAATCTTAGGGTGATTTGGAAATGAGATTTTGTTGGATGTATTTTAGTGTAAAAAATAACTTCACCATTGAGTCCAAAAGACCCAAAAACTCTTATTTTCATAGATATAACACTTCATATTTTGACGATGATTTCTTTTGAATTATTTTTATTTTTGCATGACTATCTTAAATTTGACAACTATCACAAACATTGTCTTAAATTTTACAGCCAAACGACCATCATAGAGATTGGCTGTCAATGTAAACTATCTTAATTTTGATGGCCAAATGACTATCAGTCATGGGGCTTAATTTTATCCCCTCAAGCCTTAATTAGGTATTTTTCTTTTAGAAGCCATAACTTTTGACTCGAGTATTAGATTTTGGTGAACTAGATATCATCAGAAAGATTGTGCCAAGTTATTTATAGTGGTATAGGTATCATTATTATATTTTTCTATTGGTGAGTTTTATTGTTGTTTAAAATCAAATCTCTCATTTGGACCTCTGAACTCATATAAAAATTTCCTAAATCTTTGATTTATGTGATTCTTGTGGCATTGAAAGGGTATTGAGGAGCTCTAATATTGTATCCATTTAATTTTTCTATACTCAATGCCATATAAATTTTATTTATTTTTTGTAAATATCTTATTGTGACTGATTGCTTGCACATCCTGACACCTAGAGAAGTTCTTTCTTTTTGGGAGGGCTTCATTTTCAATATAAATTATTTTTAGGAGTTTATAATAGTTGTTGAATGTTTTTGTATTTGTAATTTTGGAGGTCTTTCATAGTTTATTTATTCATTTCATCCTTTTGTGATCATCTTGAAAAGGGGAAACTATATACAGTGGAGAGATGGCTTTATAAAACATTTATGTTGACTTCATATTTTTCCACATTTATATGGTCTTGTTCCCCATATAGGTACACCTAGTAAGAAATTTTCTTGGAATTGCAAAAGGGATCATGTCTTAGGAGTTATTATTATTCATGTTGATGATGACATCTTGAATGCTATTGTTTATTTTGAGTTTCCTCATTATCTTTGGACTAAAATTTGAGAGATATATGGATATTTTGATACTCAACCATTCCCAGATGATCATATTTCACATTGTCTTGTATCTCTTCATATTTTAGATATGATACCCTATGAATGATACTATTTTGGAGTTCTTTTTTTGGAGACCTTTGACTCTTTATATGTTGATGATGAGGTTTCTTCAAATTCTCCTTCTCCTTCAAAGATAGTTGATGATCCTTCACTTTCATTGACTCCTTGTGTATAATCATTCATTCAGACTTCCATCATTCCTTTTCAACATGACCATCTTTGTCTTTGAGATATATATTTGTGGGACGATTACTTGAAAAGTATTTCAAACTTTTTGGTGGAGTCTCACATTTCAAATTTGGAGGACACATTTGAGGGGTTATCTCCTCTCTTTGATAATATTCATTGCACAACTTTTGCCAAACCATCATTGTCTTTGGATCATGTTCAACATTAGTTACCACTTGATCCTGGTTTGTCACATTCTTTGTTGATTGGGAATGTACCTAATTTCATTGTGACATTATCATCTTTTATGGACATGGTGACACATGAGAAGACTTCAAAGAAATCATCATACATATTCATGCTTCTTCCTATAAATATATGGAATGATAAGAATTCCTGCATCTATATTTGGTTTTATTTATTCCTGAGGGGAGGAATGTTTTTTGTAAATGGATAATCTTTTTTCTTCAAGCACTCACCATTTCTATCAGAGATTACACATTTTTGGGGGGCTACATAGTCTCTCACTTTCCCTCTTATGTGGGGTTTATTGATTGTATATTTGTGATAAATTTATTTCTTGGGGGTTATGTTGAGTCCTCCATTCATCTCTTGTACATTATTTTTTTCATGCATTCTCTCTTTTGGAGGGATTTATTCCCATGTGATTTTTCACTTTTACTTCATTTGTGAGATATCTTTTATAAATAGGTACCTAATATGGCCTTGTAGTTGGGATCCATCATTCTTTCATCTTTACATTCTTGCATTTGTTTAGTACTCCCTAAGCTGCACTTAAGGGGAGTGTAAGTGTGAATAAGGTTTTTTACCTAACTACTTCACTTAGTAAGTCCTAGGAATCTTTGTAGAAGTATTAGTTGTCATTATATCTTATCTTATCTTATCTAATGGCATTTACTTCTTTTGTCCTAGGTCATTTAATATTTCTTATGTTAAAAGTTGTCTCATGTCATAGGATTTAAACATATGTCATGATCTTATCTAATACTATCCTTCACCTTGTTTATATAAGCAAGGCCTCTTGTACATTTTTAATCATAGAGGATGTACTATCATTGATCAATTATTGATCATTGTAAATTATTGACATCCTTAATTATAGCAAACTATTTTCTTACCATAATCTCTTGTAGAAGGTTATGTTTTGTTTTTCCTTGGGTGATACAGGGTGTGTGAGCTAATTTCCAACTCCTATAGTCACAAAGTATAGTTAATTATAGTAGGATATGCTCTCTAAAACATATGATTGATGTTGCATAATATTATATATTACCAACCTTGGAAAATTAAATAAAGGATAAATATGAGCTCTTTTACTAAATTATTTTTTATCTATGAGAACAACTTATATATCTCAAATAAATGCTATACAATAGAAGGGAAGAAAAAAACATACAAGGAGTCATAATAGTTATAACTCATTATAATATAGTTCATCATTACGTGTTCTGAATTATTGATAGCTAGATTTACCAAGGGTAAAGCCACTTGACTTTAGCTCTAAGAAATATTTGCAAGTTTGTAAAAATTGATAGATAAATTTATAAGAACTAGTAATGGGGACTACCATGTATAAAGCCTTGCATTTGAAATATTTGGGTGCCTCTTGTAATTTAAAAAGAATCTCAGTTGTAAACCCTTTTTCATACTAGCTTGGTACATAAAAGAAAATTCCTTCCAAAGTGCCTCACTCGATAAAATTTAGAGCCATTAATGGTAATTATCTACTAGACAAGCTCTATTATTAAATTCATTTTAGTTTTATTACACTTATTTTGGTTGTTATTTTTTTTATGATATTAATTTCATTTTCCTTCATTTATTTTGCATGAAGAGAATATATGAGTACTTTGACTTTCATTGAAAAGTCTAATTCATTTATTTTCCTCTCAACTCACTAATTTTACTTTCAAGATAACAAATGCTTTGGTGAATTACTTTCATGGGTTCCAAATAAAGACTATTAGTCTCGAACACTTAGATTATGTTGTAGTAGGTCACATGGGTATTCATTAGTTATAAATATATGCTCAACTTAGCATAACGTTTCCTTTATTATGTACTTTTTATGTATAACTATGGATTTCTCTTCTTTTTTTGTTAGAGCATGAATTTGAGGCAGAAATGGTGTTGGTGTAATTAATTATTTAATTACACTAGCATAAGTTTACTTAGGCATAATATTTAATTAATTCTTAGGTTGCATCTACTAGGCAATTAGTTATAATGGGGCCATACCCCTTCACATGTATTTAGGATAAAAGATTCCTTCTAGAAGAATGAGTTGTCATTTCTAGAAGCCTTATCCTATCTTCACATCATTCTAGTTAGTTAGGGTTCACATGTTGTTAGATCAAGACACATGTCAGAATCATATAGCATACTACATTTCACTCTTGCCTATATATATACAAGGCATATTTACATTTGTACATCATTCTAGATGCATCTAATATAGAATCTCAATTTGCATGCCTAAGTTGTAACACTTTCTTTGTGGGTGAATTTTTTCTTGGAAAAGATCCTTTGAAGGTTGCAGCTTCATAGGATGATTCAACATCCATAATTTCTACATGGTATCAGAGCTTTTCCATTGAAGGTTCATCTCAAGATCAAGGAATTTGGGCTAGAGAGATTCATTGTAGGCTTGAAGGTTTTCTTTGCAGGCTAGTTGGCTCTACCCAAGGACCAAGCTGATTTCTAGTGTAGATTAGGCTCTCTCTAACCTCACCATTGCACTCAAAAGGCCTCAAAACCTAAGAATCACCTACCTATTCGTCAAATTCAGAGACATCTAAATGGGAGCCATTAGAGGTATTTTTTTTAGGGTTTGGATTATATCGTACGATCCGTATGGTTTGCCAAAAAATAATCACTCCCCTCCATCGTCCTCTATGGAAAAATTTTTTTACTTGCAGGGCATTTTTTGTTTCAGAAAATTTGGGCTCATATTTCTAAAGTTTTGGCAAAAAAAATTTGGTGCAACTGCAATTTTATTCTCCTGTTGGCTACATAGGGGTTTATTCTTTTTTAGCGGCATATAATTTATATTGGTCGTCATAAAATATTTTTTCTGCAGATATATATTATATATTGGTCGACATTTATAATTTTTATTTTTTTAATAGCAATGTTTGCAATATTAAAAAATCTTAATATATTTCTTCATCGGCCTTTTTATATTGTTTGGAAATCTACAAAAACTTTGTGTGGCTGCAGTAAGTGCTCTGCAGGAGGAGGTACATGTCCTTGTCGGCATATATATATATATATATATTTTAAAGAGTTATTTTGATTTTTAATTGTCAATCCGAAAATATTAAAAAATCAAAATACAAGTCTCTTGTTGGCATAATTAGCAGGACTGTACATATCCATTTTAGTGCCTTTCTCAGTGGAGATCTCCTTTTTTGTGGTCAACATTTATTTTTACAGATTATTTAAGGCACAGTCCCATCATCCTTTTCACCTTGTACCTAACCATGTTTAGTCCTTTTCGCCTTCTCTCATGCCGAAATCCTCCTGGCTTGAGCCTCCATCCACCACCGAGATCTTGGTCTCATCAAAGACTGAGAGGTTCGCTATTGTGAGTGGTGCCACCAAGCAAAGTAGCTCCACCCAAAATCACAGCTACACCACCGCTTCAAGGGGCACATTTTTTTTAATTTTCCATTAGGCCCAACGGTCACATCAAGGACCAAAGGGTGAATTTTTTTTAAGCCCGGGTACTTAAATTTTGCACCTAATTAGCCTATCAGCCCTAATAGGGAAGAAAACTTCTGAGGGGCATATCTTTTCACCACTGTCTCAAAAATTGGCAAACAAGATACCATCAGAAAGGTATTTCAGTGTACTTTCTAGTGGTACCATCCATTTTCCAAAATTTCATTTCCAAAAAAATTAATAGTCAACTGAAGAAAAAACCATCATTTGGACTCAAAAGCCAATATCTTCCAATCATTTTGTCAAAAATCAGTGATTCTAGCGGCATTAGGAAGGTATTATAGAGCTTTTTCTATCAGTCCTTTCCTTTCATTCAGTTTCATCTCTAGGTGATTTGTATTGTTTTTTTTCCATTTTGAGCATTTTCATCATTACTTGGATATCCTAAATATTGGAGAAAGGTTTTTTGCATTAAGGGACATTGTTTCAGTTGCACATCATTATTTGGATGTTTCTATTTATTGTTGACGGTAAATATCTTTGTAATATTGGATATTTTTCATAATTTGTTATGGGGTTTTCAAGTCCTCCTTCACTGCTAATGTTGGGAATGGGAAACTATAGACAATGGAGAGATTGCATCATCAAATATCTTCAGTCACTTCAATTGTTGCCACATTTGTATGGTTTGGTTCCCCCTCCTGATAATTGTGTCCAAGAATTTGCTTGGAATTGTTGAAGGTATGATGTTCTAAGGGTTATTGTAATGCATGTTGTTGATGATGTTTTGAAAGTTATTGATCATTGTGATTGTCCTCATATTATTTGGACTAAGATTTGGGAGCTATATGGAGATCTTGATACTCCACCATTCCCTAATGATCATGTTTCAAAATGTCATATGCCTCTTCATTATTTAGGTCAAATACCCTATCATGATATTGTTGTGTAGGAGTTTGATTGTTTGGAATACTTTGAATCTTCCAAAGAGGTTGACAAGGTTTCTTCAGATACTTCTTCTCCATTAGATACTATTGATATACCTTCGCATTCAATGATTCCTTATCCAAAGTCATTGATTGAGGCTTCCATCATTCCTATTCATTAAGATATATTTAGTTTTCCAGACTTGGAATCACAGGATGGCTTTGTTTCAACTATTGTAGAATTGGCTACTTCTACAGGTTTGGAGGAAATTCTTGAGGGGATATCTCTCCTCTATTCATATTCTACTTTGGATAGTTTTCTTGAGTCTCCACATTCCATTGTTTCAACCTTGATTGGAGATCCTGATCTTGGTGAGACTATCTTGGAGGCACTTCATTGCTCTTCATATATTTCATGTATGAGACTTCTTCCCTCCCATTTCATTATGGAGTTGGAGTTTCTTCAACATCTACCATTAGAATGGCTTCAATATTCTCTCAATGGTTTTGAGGACACTTCATTATGGGGGGCAATCTAGTCTCCATCTATTCCTTCAATGGAAGGATCATTGTATTGCATTCTTCGGATCTTGTTCAACATCAATTTCTGAATAATACTAGTTTGTCACCTTCTTGTTTGATTGTCCAGGCATGTACCTAATTTGATTGTGGCATCTTCATATTCAATGATAAAGGAGACACATGAGCAGTTTTCAGAGACTTCATCATCAACCATATTCATTCTTCCTTCCTTCAATTCCTATCTGAAATGGGAAGCATCCCCGCATTTCTACTTGGTTTTGTTTCTTCTGAAAGGGAGACAAGTTGTTTGTCGACATTGGATCATGTTTTGTCTTTGGGCACTTACCATTTTTGTAGGTGATCACACATTATGGGGGGCTACATAGTCTCTTTCTTTCCCTCCTATGGGGGGCTATTGATTGTAATGTATCCATGTGACAGATGGTGTACTTGGGGGGTATCAGGAGTCCTCCATCCTTCCTCACTTATCTTCATTTCATCTCCTTTTTGGAGAGGAGTTTTATTCCCATTGGGTTTTCCCCTTTTCTCCATTTGTGGGAGACTAGTTGCATTTCATTTTCATTTGTAAATAGGTACCTAAAATGGCCATCATGTAGCTGGGACCCATCATTCCATCATTGCATTATCATTTCCTCCCTAAGTTGCACTTATGGGCGGGGTGTTGGTGAAATTAATTATTTAATTACACTAGCATAAAGTTTACTTAGGCATAATATTTAATTAATTCCTAGGTTGCATCTACTAGGAAATTAGTTATAATGGGGCCATCCCCCTTCACATGTATTTAGGATAAAATATTCCTTCTAGAAGAAGGAGTTGTCATTTATGTAAGCCTTATCCTATCTTCACATCATTCTAGTTAGTTAGGTTTCGCATGTTGTTAGATCAAGACACATGTCAAAATCATATAGCATACTACATTTCACTCTTTCCTATATATAAAAGGCATATGTACATTTGTAAATCATTCTAGATACATCTAATATAGAATCTCAATTTGCATGCCTAAGTTGCAACACTTTCTTTATGGGTGAATTTCTTCTTGGCAAAAATCCTTTGAAGTTGCAGCTTCATAGGATGATTCAACACCCATAATTTCTACAAATGGTAATCAACATACCTCCATACCAAAGATGTGTATTTCTATGTGATCTTACCATCAAGATTCTTAGAAATGGATGGATTAAGACTGCAAAAGTTAAGGCCCATGCCATGAGGAAATATGTAGACAAATTCATTACCTTATCCAAGAGAGGATTATTGCATCAATAGTTGGCCATTCTTGTTTGCAAAGCTATAAAAGAGGTATGGTGTGGTGGGTATAAAAGAATTATCCACCTAGAAATAGGTGAGGTGATAATGTAGCAATGGTATACATTAAACTTGTCAAGTATCTATGGCCAATGGACATTATATAACATATATGAATTTGATACAAACGAGTTATTTTATACATTATTAACGAACTCAAACTCACTTTTAATGGTGTTTATTTGACATAAGTTACTTCTAAAGGAGTAAATATTTACATTATTTATTTGGTGTTAAAATTTTGTGCTCATTATGCAATGGAAATTAACTAAAACATGATCAACTAAATAAATGTATTGCAAAAAATTAAAAAATTAAAGAACAATAACATCTCTCTACCAACCCTTGTTGTTTAGTTCTAAACTATAGGGTATGGAAAATAAAACTTTGGGTTCAAAATCAATTGCAATTTGGTAATATTTGCTCAATATTAAGCACGTGTAGTCAATCTTATGTGATTAACAACTCATGTTGTTTATTTGCAATCCGTACTTTCAACTATTTCTTGTCATAACCAAAATATTCTTTTCCAACTAAAACATTAAAATTTACTAAATATCTATTATGCCATGTCAAATTAGCCAATCCTTATGTACTATGTTAGAGTTTATTTTTATTTTCAAATATTAATTTTTTAAGATAAATAATTATTTTTAGTGCTATTTTATAAATAATAAAATGTCTTTACATCTATAATAGAAAGATAACAAAAAAATTGAAGTAATAAGTATACTATTTTTTTTAAATAATAGAATCTTAATTTCAAACTCATTTCAATCGATGTTTAAGTTGTACAACTTTAACATGTGAAGGTTGTCCAAATTGAGATAGTAGACTAAAACATATCATTACCAAATAAACTAATTTTCAAATGTGTTGGAACAAAAAAACTAGCTAATACATTAGTCACTATATGACACTTGCAAATTAAAATATAAAATCCAAATTCATAAAAAGAACAATGATTCTATAATAGATAAGAATTTGAAATAAAAGAAATACAAAAAAAAAAAATTAATCAATTTTTGTTTTGAACATTTTTCCTAATCTTGAAGTGAATTAGATACAACCATAAAGTGGGCAATGACACACTTACCTATTCTACATTATATTTCTAGAGAAAATATATACAACTAGAACTAATGTATCTCGACAAATTGATGCCATGCACAGTAGTATATTTTTATTTTTTTATTTTTTTTTGACAAGTTTATCTTTCTAAATACAATGCATAAAACTAGAAGTCATGTGACTAGTTGAATTGATGTCATACATAATAGCATATTTATAATTTATGATATTTTTCTAATCTTAAAGCGAATTAGATACAACCACAATATAAACAATAACAAATTTATTTTTTCTATATTATCTTTTTAAAGACAAAGAATACAACTAGAAGTAATATAACCAAATAAATCGATGCCATGCATAATAACATCTTTAGAATTTATGGTTTGTGTAACATTTTTTAAAATTTAATAAAAAATTGATTAAGATGAAATTAAAATAATTTTGATTAAATGAACCATTTAATATAATTTTAGATTCTCAAAGTTCTTAGTTCAATGCAAAAGAAAATAAGATAAATTTACTAAGTCTAGTTCACTTTTCTAAAATTGTTGGTTTTTCTCCATTCCCAATGCACAATTTCTCCTCATTAAAGCCCTTCATCTATTGATGTTCTATCCAACTCTTATAAACTAAGTAACCATTAATATCTAGCTTTAATTAGTAGATATAATCACACACTTTTTTTCATATAGAGCTTTCTTTCTATATGTTTATTGTTCCTTCCTATTTGAGAGACATATTTCAAGGGAAGGTTATCACTTCATTATTTTTGTGATTTTTGCTTTCCATTTGTATCTCCATCTTTATCTTTGTGCTTATATTTTCTTTTATTCTATTCACTTTGAAATTATAAGTTTAGGAGGTCTTCTTCTTTTGGATTTACCCGTGCCTTTGGGTTTTAGAAATTTATCCTTCACATTATTAAAAAATATTAAATAAAATAAATATATAGATGATATGAGATTAACTCATTTCTTATACTTTTTTAACCAAAGAAAATTATGGATTTTTTAGCTTTATCACGATCTTTTCTTTTCAAATAAATATGATGTTCGTAAAATTCTGCTTTTGTTGGTATTGATATTTTTTATGTCACTATTTTTTAAGCATTTAGTTGGATCTCGAACATACACTCTTCTTGTCCATGATCCAATTGTTTTATGCAATTCTAGTTCCATTATGAATCTGCCTATTTACTCTTGAACAAAGAAGTGATGTGCAATTTATTCTCTAATCACAATAACACAACCAAATATGTCTAACTATTGATCAATTAAATTTCACCCTTTTGATTATTTTCTATAAATCTTAATTTAATGATTGAATGCAAACTATTGTATTATGCAATGTTGGGTGAATATTTGTAATTCCTTTACAAATTACAAAATAGGAATTTTAGCCACAACTATGATGAGATATGAATCTATCCTCTCATAAAGGGAGGCTCCCTTCTTATTGCTCACTAAAATTAACTAGAAACTAAACTAAGATATATACACTATGATTATATATGGGGGTATCTCCATTAGCATATTCTTTTTTTTAGAATAAGGGAAACAAATTACAATGATAACCTTAAATAAAACCAGTTGGAGCAATAATAGTCAATACCCACAAGTACCAACAAATATTAGTAACCTAGAAAGTCCACGGAAACACAAAGTCTTCAACCACTTTCCCATGATGGTTCTGAAAGTAATAGTAAGATCACACGAGCAAGAGCAACAACTTAAATCTCAAATACTTCAAGCTATTCCCAAAATGATTCAAAGAGTAACCACATGAATATAGTTAAAAAATTGTAGCTCAAAGACTACATGTTCTCAACCAAATTCACAAAAAGCTCCAAATGCAATATCACAACATAAATTCTATTAGTACTATATATGAATTCCCTTTAAATAAAGAAATAATATCCCACTTACAAATCAATTTCAAGATAATATGACTAGAATGACATAAGAACACTCTCACATATAACAAGCATGCTCCAAAGCAAAGGTTGGAGGCAATCTGCTTCTTTGATTGATAAATTTCAAATTTTCACATTCAACTCAAAGATTGCAATTATGCTCTTCAAAATAGCAACATCTAGTTTTAAAATATCAAAAAGGTTCCTAATACAAAATAACTCCCTCATATATATAGAGGAGAGTTGAGAGAAAATCTAGGAAAAGAAATAACTACTTTGACTTATTCAAATAGGAGAGTCCAATATGATTTGGGACTTCTTTGTTTCTACTGTTAGAATCCAAGATCAAACATGCAAACCAGAAATACCTTCCACAAGAGAAAAACAGAAAAAGCAAGAGCAATTTGCATGAAGATTTGCAAATGAATAATATTCACGAATTGAAAAATTACAAAAGATGAATTGCTTTATAAAAGAAATGTATGCATAACCCTAAAAGGAAACCCTAGTGTGCACACTTAATAATTAATAAATAATTAATTATTAATGTGCCTAAGTTAAGCTTAAGTAACTAAAGTGATAAGTGACTTAATTAATTAACTAATATGATTAGATTAATTAAGTAAAAAAACTTATTACTCTAACACCCCCCCTTAAGATGAACTTAGGAAGTAGCTAAAACACTAAGAAAAAGATGCATGAAAGCAAAGATGGGTCCCGACAACAAGGCCTGATCAGGTACCCATGTACAAATGCAATGAATGAGAAAGAGGAGAAAACCCAGTGGGACAAAACCCCCCCTCAATGAGATGACCTGTTGCAAAGAAGCACTAGAAGAACACTGGTGGAGTAACACTAGAATCCTAAATCTAGAAAGCAAGGAAATATATCTCTATTTACAAGAAACCATATGAGAGTCACTAAAGGACTTAGGCGGAATCATGATAATGCAACAACAAACTTGATGCCATGGAACTCTAGAAAATTCACAAATTGGAACAACCCTAAAATCTATGAAGAAACAGTATATGTATAAATGGTGCCCCCATAAGAGGGAATGATATGATGAAATAATCTGGAAGCTTTGTGTATCTTGATGCCGATGCCAAACTGTGACTAAAACTGACCCATAGGAGCAAGTACCATGAAGATTCTAGAACATTAACCATAAAATGAATGGCCATCAAACTGAGATGTGACCCAATGTGAATCTGATGTGATTCTGGATCATTAACCATAGGCTCTCAATCTAAGATGTGAATTGATGCGAACCAAAAAGTGTCAAGCTATGAGCATGATGAGGCCAAAAGAAACTACATAATCCAGATACAACTCATACGAGTTGTCATCAATATAAAGATGAGATCAAAGTGCATGCAATGCAACTACACTCTAATCAAATTATTATGCAAGAATCCCCCTTGATGAAACTTTATATAAGGTCATTTATTACAATACCCCATGATTGTAAAAGGAAAACATGCAAAACATGCATAAATTAAAGAGAAAATGCAAAGTTAGTGCATGAAAACAAGAAAGAGTGCATGCACAAACCAATGTTCACATCTGCCTCCATGATAAAAATTGACCTCATATCTATGTAGAAGACTGAATCAGCTTTCTGATGCCACTTGAATCATGAAAAATGGATAACCGAGGCAAAAGATATGCCCTTTGAAGTGAAAACCAATTTATATGACTTCAGAGGCTTGCAAAATAAAATTGGAGAAAAATATAGAAAAAAATCCTTCACCATTGGATTGGTGTCAGAATCAGCTTTCCAATGGTATCTCGTTTGTGAAAAAAAGACACTATATGCAAAAGTTACGCCTGATTTAGTGAAAGTGCTCTAATTTGGCCAATTTGGCCTACAAGCAGCCTAGGGGCCTAAAAAAAAAAGCCCCTGGTCACTTGGGAAAACCAAGGGGCTAGCGGCTGGAAAGTAGGGGCTGAGGCAGAAGCCCCTAGTCACCCACGTGACCGCGACAAGGACTGGGATGTCGATGGGGGCTGGGCGTGGGGTGCTCAATCCCCAATATGACCGACGACAAGTTCTAAGGGGCCCATGGGGGCTGGAACAAAAGCTGGCGGCGGTTGGGTGGGGCACCACTCGATGTTCGCCGCTCCTAGTGGCCACCAGGTGGCATGGTGGTGGATGAGCCCTTTTAAACTATAGGCACCGTGTATTAAGTGTTTTTTTCAATTTTTTTTAAAAAAAATGCCTCGTAAAGTGTGTTGGGGAGGCCGAACGACCTCCTTGGGAATTTTTTTTCCTCAGAAACCAACTACTCCAGAATCAACAAAATGACAGGCGTTCCTAGGGTTTTTGGCCACTGCGAACGCGTTGGTGACCTTTATTTGAGCCCAAAGTGCCCCGAAAAATTGACTACCCCCAGATCTTGCAAAAAATCATTAAGCTTGAAACCCTCACAGATTTCTTCAACGATGACCAAAATAAATGAACAAAATCCAATCCTAACTTTTTCCAATGCTCTGAATCCAATGGATATGCTCGATCTGATCTAAAACACTGCATAAAAAAGATCAAGGCATGAAACCCTTGAGAAACCCCAAACGTGCTCTGTAATGAAATTCTCCAAAAAACTAAGAAGGGGCTGAAAATCAAGGCTTTGATACCATGTTAGAATCCAAGATCAGACATGCAAACCAGAAAATACCTTCCACAAGAGAAAAATAGAAAAATCCAGAGTAATTTGCATGAAGATGTGCAAATGAATAATATTCAAGAATTGAGAAATTACAAGAGATGAATTGCTTTATAAAAGAAATGTATGCATAACCCTAAAAGGAAACCCTAGTGTGCACACTTAATAATTAATAAATAATTAATTATTAATGTGCCTAAGTTTAGCTTAAGTAACTATAGTGATAAGTGACTTAATTAATTAACCAATATGATTAGATTAATTAAGTGAAATAACTTATTACTCTAACATTTACATGTAATTACAATTTTAAAAATGACATGTACATTTTTTGGAACTAATTACATAAAAGCATGAAAATACTAAAAAATTAAACTAAGGCAAGATCAGCTTTCTTCAACGTCCTTCATCAAGAAATCATCATACTTCTTCATGATGGCTTGAACTTCATCGTTCTAAAGTATGTTTGGAAATAGCAAGGACTCTTAGGATTGATTCCTTCACCATATCACAAGCTTCATCATGCATTCCTAAAAAAACTTTTAGGTTGTCCAGGGTTAACTGAATATCTAGAAACTTATCCATTGAAGCCACTAAAAAGGCTTGATCTTCGAACTCTTTTTGGATCATGTTGGTAAATTCCTGCACAATTATGTCTGAAGAAAGGACCTTATCATCATCATCATGCAACTTAGAAGGAAGCTCTTCAACTCTATTGTCAAGGTTCAAATTACTTCCCTGGCTGATTTCTTGAGCACTTTGCAAGTCATCGATCAACTCCTTGATGACATTCACTTTGTGTATCATAGTCTCTTTCACCTCTATAGACATTTCCCAATTGGGAATAATCATAGTTTCCACTAATGTATCTAGTTTGAGCTCTTTCACTTTGACCCAATCTTGCAAACTGTTTTCCTTGTTTTTTTCCTCTTGAGAGAAAGCATCAACAATTTTGTCTAATTCTGATTTTATGCTTTCCATATTTTCCATTTTCTTCACATATGATATCAAGAGTTCAGTACCTTGTGCAACCATTCGGTCTACGAATTCACCAACTAATTTTCCCCTTGTATGTACTTTCTCCACCTTCTGGATGACTGCTTCCTCAATGCTTACGACCATAGGTTCAACTAACTCAGAAGACTGGGTAATCTTTTGGAGTATTGCAGTTAGTTGTTCTACCTTGGCCTTATATCTATCCTTCACTTTCTTGACTGCATCAAATTTCTTGATGAGAGAGTTCAATGTGGATTGAGCATCTTCTTTTGCACTCTCATGAGTAATCTTCCCCAACTCAACTCTTGTGACAAAATAATAAAAAATATCCACCTCTTCTATAGTTTTATTCGAAGGAAGTTGTGCCACCTCTGCAAACCTGTTACCTTCCTTGTCAAATAACAATATGGAGAGGGTCTTTGCCTTCTTCTTGATCTTTTTTTTACAGGTGCTAGCTGTGCGAAGTTGAATTCATCTAGGGAAACAACTTCCTTTTTCCTCTTAGGTATTTGAGACAAGAGCCAAGGTGGAAGTGGTGAGATCTCTTCTGGATTATCAACCATGGTTTGATTCATCTTTCTTGCACTCACAACGTTGTTGTAATAATAGGAGTAGTGTCAGTCAAATCAGTAGTAGGAATCTCCACACTTGATACTTGCACGAACTTAGACATGAATTTTTCTAGGTCAAATGAGAAGCTATGTCAAATGAAGGTGATGATAGACTTGGAAAAGACATAGGTGATCCTAACACATTGTCCAAACCTTGTTTAGAAATTTCAAAGATAGACCCTGAAGGGGATGAATGTATGGATTGGACTAATAATGCGGAGAGGCTATTGATAGCAATTGTAGGAGTGACTATAGTAGATGGTAAGGGCTAATCAACTAGTGTGGCAAGAGGAGTGAGGGTAGGTACAGTAGTAGAAATATGAGAAGAGGAGACAGGTGGTTCTTTACAAATGTTTTCATGAGGAGACATCTCTACCTCTTCATGTTGTCCTTTCTTTGTTTGCCTCTCTTCTTGAACAAGTTCCTCTTTTCCTTCAATAGATGGCCTTTCTATGACTACTTTTCTTTCCTTCTTACCACCTTTAACAAAAAACTTGATCTTAGGCTTAGAAGACCCACTAGAACTAAGAGCATCATTCTTGTTTTTCATCCTCAATTCATATTTCTTACTTATAGGATCTTGTTTCTCCTCCTCTGACCCAATGAGAAAGTGTTTCAATTGAATTCTCTTTTCTTCTAACCATACATTGGTGTTAGCAAGAATTGGTTCAAACCTTTCTCGAATTGAAGTTACCTCTTTTTGTGACCACTAAATAGGGGATAGAGGGGATCCTACAATGTTATTCCTCTCATAGGCAGGGTCTAAGATGTCACCATCATCTTCCATGCATTCAAGAATATCAACCAAATATAGCTCTTTAATTTGTTCCAATGTTATCCCACAATAATCTAACTTTCTTATTTCTTCCTTTGTCCTACAGTCAACCCATACATCCTCAATTCTATGCACATGAACATGTGCTTTCTTGATATGATCCTTCATACCTTAGTAATCAAAATGTAGCCTTTTCTTGAACATTTTCAATGTGACCAACTATATTTCAGATTCAATGGCTTTAGATTTTAGAGAGGTTTGAATGGAATACCTGCCAATTGTCAAGGGAAACTTGAATCCTAGCTTGTGGGACTCTATCTGCAAGTACTATGAACTACAATTATCTGTCTACATAATTCCATGAAGACAATTTTCTCTGGGGTCTCATGGGAGCATGTATGGATATCCCAAAAAACAACCAACTCTCAGATATGTGAAAGTGGGGAATTGTAGGTAGAGGCAACCATTCTTATTTACCACTACCCAAGCCTCACCCAAAAATATTTTTCTTTCTAGCTTAGGATCAAATGCACACAAAAATGGAGCAAAGAATGCATCATTCCCTCTTTGGGAATGGTGAATGCTCCCATCAAGAGTAATTTGTGGAAAGTATTTGTAGCTTGGAGTTACCCTTCAGTTCCTTCTATTATCAACCCAAAAAAAATTTATCATAGTTGCAACAACATACACCAAATAAGATTTCATGTAGAATTTTTGCATTGTATGCACTTTGGTCAACTGGTCATGAATAGCATTGCTAATCTGCTAGCCCTAGAAGATCTGTTGTTTTCCCCTCTTTATGATCTTAATGTATAAATACATCCAGCCTTCAAATATTGATGAGGCAGGAAAACCTTGCACTCTACTAAGAAGTGTGATCAGATCATTCACCTTCTCAATGAAGTCACTGCATGGGAAACTCTTGGGCCATCTTGATTGATGCAAAGGAAGGACAATATTCAACAAAACTAGGCTATCCTAATTCACTTCCATTAAGGTTTTCATTTAAAGCAAGGATTAAGCCCTCTTCACATCCTTTATCCCTATTGACCATTTGTACTTTTGGACAACTAGTGATGGGACACACATTAGGAAAGGTGGAACAACATAAAATAGTGGGGGCAACAAGATTTCAATAAGTTTTGGGTACACTAGTAGATTCCATGGACCATTACCCCAATGTTGTTACTCTAACAATGCTTATGCTTAATAATGCAACTACCAATCACCACAAAAAACAAGGAAAAAAACATAAGGGACTAATTGAGATTGTTTCAAGCTTAATCCAACTCAAAAACAGGGTCCTTTAAGTCTCAAGACTCGAACTTGAAAGTATCACTTTTCCCCAACCTGTCATTGTTGCCCCAAAACATGTTTTCAACATAAACATTCAACCATTCCCAAGAGAAAAGTTAAAATTTTTTATACCAATGGTCTGCATAGACCTTTAAGACACTTCTCCACATTTATCAAACCAAACTTTATGAACTTATGTAAGAGATTTAACAAATAGTCATAGTGTGGAGCATTTTGAATTGTCTTCATGCAAATAAGAAGCAAACTGTCAAAGATCTCTCCCACACACATGCATATCAGAACCCAAAAAATTGCAAGGTTAAAGAAAATTCCAAAATATAATTTTGTAGAAAATTTCACAATTTTCCTACGTTGGGAACTTGAGATATTACATTTTTAATGCCTGTTGCCACCCTAACTAGGGTTTCAACCCACTTGGAGTAAAATGGCTCTAACTTTTGATTCCCTTGATGAAAAATGATGAAACAAAAAGTGAAATTTACTAGACTCACATACACACAAGATCCAATAGGTTAGAGAAGCATTTTTGGTTCATACAGATCATACTAAACAACAAAAATTTCTAAAACAATGGAGAAACCCAGAGAAATTAGCTTCTTTTTCTCATTAAAATTGCAAAATAAATTCCTCAACACCATATTTCAACCAAGAGCCTCTTTTTCATACATTAAAACTATTTTCTAATCATTAGAGACTATTTTTCTTGAATGCATGTAACTTATTACTTGATTTTGTGACACCTTCCAAAAATTGCATGACATCTTTTGTGCAACTTGGCAACTTTTTGCAACTTTAACTCATCGACCCCTAAACACACTTAAATGGATTACATGATGTCATATGGTCATAAATGACCTTAGAAAAAAACCAAACAACTCCTAACCACACCAAATGACTTAAAACCAAAATTACATAAAATATGCAAAAACAAGGTCTAGGTGACCCTACACCATTGATACAATTGGCCTCAGGGTTTTCAACCATTTGTTGTTAATTAGCCTCTTAGAAAAATATATATTTATCATACTCTTCCTGTACAGATTCCTTGGTGATTTCTACATACCTTTCAATGCTTGTACATATGAAAGGTTTGCCAATAAACTCTTCATCTAACCTTATGACTATATTTTTGTGGGCATCCTTGACACTTTTGTCATTTTTGTTGTAATGGGAAGCAACTTGAAGGAAAAACTCTAGGTTATGCATTGCAACAGGAAAAAAATCCACCATTTGAATGTTACTCTACACTATGCACCTCATTCCCCCATCTAAAAATTGCTTTTGAGTTCTTGTTACAAACTCGGACATGTCAACATGCTCAATTTCAATGTCCTTGATCTCATCTATATTTAATGAGACTGAGGTAGCCGAAAACACTCCCTGATATTTGAATTTCATTTCTTTTCCCTTTCTTGGAGAGGGATCTGACATTTTGAGAGCAACTGGCAAGTGATTATGTCCTTGTAGGAAGGCAGATGTGAAATCCTGTGAATATGTGCACAAGAAACTAGATGACAATTTTAAATTTTTTGCAATGTTAGAAAACTAGCATGATTGGAAATTTAGAAATGCGAGAAAATTCAAAGTGATTGTGTGAGCTTGGAGGGCTTGAGCTTGATGGAGGTGAAAAACAGAGTGAAAGCGATCAAACTGGCAAATTTTTTTCCCAGTGTTGGAAAATTTTGCAAAATGATGTATGGTCATTGAAATTCAGCACCTTTGCAAGTGAAAGTTCAATGTATGTGTAACTAGGCTAAAATTTAGCGCATCTGCAGGCTAGTATGGTTTATTTGTAAAAAATTGCAAAGTCATTGAAAATCAACAACCCTGTAATAGGAAGATCATTTAACTTTATGTAAAGTCACTAAAAATTAGTGACCTTGCATAAGAAAAACTTAGTGTGTAAAGTCAGATAAAAAATCCAACCTAGCATTTGGTAGAAAAATTAGTTTATTGTTTACTCTACATCTTACACTAAATTTTTTGTGCACAAGCATTCAAAAACCCTACTTGTGCATTTTAACTTTGGAAGTTTTCTTTTTGTATGGACAATCGGCAATTTTTTTTGCTAGTGCATATTTCATTCCCGTTGTTCACTTTTGTTCAATCGGTGAAAAACAAAAAAAATTCATGGCATGAGGTTTAGGGATTGTACAATTTTCAAGCATTTTTTATGATGTTCGATCAACAAAAAACACTGATTGAACATGTCACAACTTATGCTTATAAGTGCATAGTTAGAGAAAAATTCAGACATTACCTTTGACTCAAATGCATAAGGCACCCATGGTGAAAATCCATGACTATGCAGGTTGACATCCTATGTTTATACATATTGGTGAAAAACACCGAAATTGCATTCAAAAATTGTTAAACCAGGAAAAACCCTGATGGGTTTGATGGGAGATCTCACATGACAACATGAAGAAAATTTTGTTAACTCATTTAACCCAATGCATCATAGGGCTTGAATCTCATGATGCACAGACTCAAACATGACAATCTACTCATGAATGATAGGGAGCACGGGCTTTAGACTAGTGTTTTAAAAAAACAACCATCAATGAAAAGAAGATAAACAATACAAATGCAAAAACTATAAAACCTAAACAAACAACAATGATTTTGAATACAATGAAATGTAGATTAAACTAAAACCCTAATCATTTCATTAATCAAAACGTAAACTGAACAAAACAAAAAGAAATGAAAGCTTAAAACAACATACCTAGAACAAAATGAAAATAGTGAAACCCCTATTTGAATCTTCGAGAAACGTGTTTGAAATCCTCAAATAAATGAGATCATAAACCTTTCGAGGGAATAGAGGAATTGGGAGGGCAGTAAACAAAATGAAATGAAAAATAAATAAACTAAAAAACATATTAAAAACCCCCCAAATCACAAATGAAATTGCATTAATTGTCAACTCGTGTGAAACCCGAGATTGTAGGGGCGAGAAAATTTAACACCATTACAACTTTTAAAAGTTCGATAAATATCATGCAGGGTCAGTGAAATTCATCGACCTTGCAAAAAAAAAAATCATTAGACTTGCAGGGGTGCGAAAATTCAATGCTCTTGCAAGAGAAAAATAATTTCTAATTTGGAAACGAAGTTTTATGACTTAGCTTCTTTTGCAAATTTTGATGAACCAAAAATGGTTAATGCTTGGAATGATGTTTCGAGGCTAGGGGACCATGCAAGAGGGAAAACTTGATTTGCCTCGATTTGCATGCTTAGAGTGCATGAGTTAAGAAATAGACAAGTTTTGCAAGGGTTATCCCACAAATTAAGCTCATCTAAATTTGAGGATAATAGTTGGTTCTAACTAGGGAGCTTCTTTTGATTACCCTTTCAAATGGTCGAAGGGAGAAGAATTCCAGTCTCTAAGTGCCTTCATCCATCCATTGGGTGTAGAGTCAAGTGATACAACAAATGGACACAAAAAGACTCAAAAATAAAAAGACATAAAAACTATACAAGTATTTACAAAACTCATATGTCGCATCATTGAGTGAAGTTCTTCAGATGTTGTCCCCTATGTGGTAGAGAAAATGGAGTGTCATCTTGGTATGTGAACAAGAAACTGTTTTCACCACAAAGTGGGTGAATATTGAAAGGTCCTCTCCATAGTGAATCAAACTTCTCATGCATACCTTTGGGATCTCTTCTCTTGTCCCACAAGAGAACTAGATCTCCAACCTAGAAATATTGAGACTTTACTTTCTTGTCAAAAATATTCTTGACCTAATCTTGGTGTTTCACAATACAGTTCACCACTTGAACACATTTTTCCTCCAATTCACATGAGGAATGTGATATGTTTATCTACAACATTTTCAAATGTATTTTCTTCTATGGCCTTAGCCAATTTTACTGCAAAAAATTCCAAGGTGATTAGAATTTTTGCATTCAACCTATATAGGAGTTGGAAAGGTGACATACCTATTGCTTGTTTTGGGGTAATTATATCTTCCCACAAAGCATCATACAATGCTTTGTGCTATGATCTCTAGTTCTCATCTACTAACTTTTGAATGATAGTGACCAAGTTCTTATTGTTGGATTCTACTTGATCACTACCTTGAGGGTAATAGTCAAAAGAATGTGACAATGTGATCACATGCTCAAAATAGAATTCAGTAATCTCACTTGACAAAAATGAAATAGAATTATCTGCTATGATTTTGTTCAAAACACTGAAATAGGAAATGATGTTTTCTTTCAAAAAATTGCATACCACCTCTGAAGTAGCATGTTTTACCAAAAAATCCTCCACCCACTTGGTGAATTAATCAGTGGTTGTGAGGACATAGATGTGTCCCACACTGGAAGGTGGGTTGATGACATCAATGAAGTTAATACCCAATTTCTGGAAGGGTTCCTCAATGACGATTGGCTTAAGTGGAAGAGAATCCAACTTAGGCTTCCCTACAAACTATTGGCATAGTTCACACCTACGTACGTAGTTGTACGCATTTTGGAATAGCACATAGGCGGGTGTTGCCACAATAGTGTGTCTCACTTTTGGAACATGTTGATTTTTGCCTTAAATCACTATTTTTAGAAAAACTAATGATTTAAGTCTTGAGAAGCTCCATCTAAAGGGTTTTAATTGAAGAGGGATAGATAAGACCCCCTTAGATCAAACCCCCTTGGATATAACCCCTCTAGTATTAAATCATATCCACAATGGAGTCTCCTTCGCACCTATCAAAATGCTAGCAAAAAACCACTTTTCTTTACATTTTGAGGGATTAAATAACATCATTTAAATATTATGTTTTATAGGATTATAGCCCTCAAAATGAGCTTTCCAACACATATAATTTTGACATATTTTCATTTTATCATATGTATTTAATTTTTAATTTTTACTAAACATAGATTTTCTTTGAACATCAAGCTCTTTGTTATGCAGAGGTGGAAAAATAGTAAATCATTGTAAAAAAATTTCAAAAAATACCAATTCCCTAGGTATTGATGTCTTGTTTCACACACACAAAAAAAGGATTTCAATAGATACACAAGTTAGGTTGTATGACACACACATATGTCCAAATTATAGTTACAATGACTTCAAAAATTAATTTAAAAAAAATATGCAACCAAAAATTATTAAAAAATATCCTTTCCCTAGATATTAATGTTGAGAATCTATATTTCAAAAGTTATAATTTAATCCTTTATAGAAAAAAATTATGTTGTACGACACAACTGTTACTTTCTAAAAATGTTGTTTTCTATTTAAAACTAGTTATTAAAGGAGATGTTGAAAGATTCATGATTTATTTTGAAAAATTAAATAAAAAAATAGAATCTACACACAAATTTCCACAAATCACTAGTTCACATCATCTTCAAATTCTTAACGGTTTAGTTGCTATAGGTCCAAGAAGATGAAGATTCAATTAAAACTATTGATGTAAATGTACATCTTGGGCAAAAAGTGAGACATAGTATTATGATTTCACCCAGGCCAATAGTACTTAGCTCGCAAGATTTTGTGAGTTGTATTGGTATAGAGACACGTCTATTGCATGCCAAATTGTGAAAAGACTCCAACAACTTGCTTTGTTGAGCCTTATCAACATAGTGTAGAAAAGTGTCGTCAAGAGCCCTCTTGTATAAACCGTTGTCCCAAAGGACATAATTTGCAGCCTTAAGTTTGACTATCATTTTCTCTTTGTATATTTGATGTTCCAGAAATTCTCCATATGTGAGAAAATAAGAAATGTTGGAATACCATTCATCAATTGTACTAACGAATAGAATAGTAGGAACATTTTCTATGCTTACCTCTTCATAGTTGGAAACTTTATCTGGATTTTTGTTAGCTATGAGCTAACACAAAACTTTCCCATGCACCAATTTGGTGGGATTGATCTCCATATCATTCTCTTGAATTTTGACAATCCAATTGCCTCATTTGGTACCAAACTCTTGTTGTGTCAAGATTGACTTGGCTGTAGAATCTGACACTCATGAAATAAAATGGGAGTTAAGTATGTAGAACCAAAAATGCTTCATTGCCTTTACCACAACAAATGCATGTTTTTTCGATGAAGAATACTTCAACTCATGAGCCTTCAATGGATAACTCATGAATGCAATAGGGGACTCAAACCACTCACTATTTTGCTACACCAAAATTGTAGAAAGTGTGTGCTCGGAAGCATAACTATACATAATGAATTCCCTCATGTAGTCTGGGAAAACTAACATTGGTGCATGCACAATAAATTCTTTAATATCATTGAATGCAACTTTACCTTCTAAAGTCCAATGAAAAGTAGTTTTACCCTTCATCATATCCACTATATGACGTGTCTTTTCTACGAAGTCAGGGAAAAACCTTCGCAAGAAATTCACTTTTCCAAAGAAAGAGTGAACTGATGTCTTATTCGAAGGTAGAATAAGAGATTGAATGGATTTTACCCATTCTGGATCAATCTTTATACCTTCCTTGGACACAATGTAACCAATAATTTTTCCTTTCATAACCCCAAAAATTGACTTCTTGTGATTAAGGGAAATACTATGTTGTCGACACCTCTCTCAGACTTGTCACAAGTGATTGATGTGATCTTGATGACTTTTGGAAAAAAATGTTAGATCATCAAGATAAACAACAATAAACTTACCCATGACATTGCGTAAGGCTAAGTCCATTGCCCATTGAAATGTAGCACTGACATTAATTAGACCAAACAACATCCTACACTACGAAAAAGTACCCCATGGTGTGGTGAAGGAAGTTTTGTGTTGGTCTTCCTTGCTAACCTCCACCTGATTATATCCCAAAAAGTCATCCAACATAGATAGAATCTCATATCCAGTTACTATTTGCAAGACTTGATCCATTACCGACTGGGGGTAATTATCCTTCAATGATGACTGGTTCAAGTTCCTGAAATCCACACAAATGCAGATTTTCCCATTCTTCTTTTGAACTAGAATGGTATTCACTATCCACGTTGAATGGTGAATAGGAAATATAATCCTCACACTAAGCATATTATGAATTTATGAAAGAATGGTACCTGAAATTTTGGGATTATACTGCCTTTGTTTTTTTTTGTGAGGCAAAGACCCTACCTTCAATGGAATTTCATGTTGTACCTCTTTTGGCCAAAAATACTTCAAGTCTTCATAAGAGTAGGCAAGTGTGTCCATATACTACCACAGTAATTCAACAAACTTGTCTTTCTCTTTTGGGGTGCAACACTTATCAATATTCACCATCTTAGAATCTTCTTTGGTTCCCAAGTTGACTTGCTCAACTTCATTTGATGACTCGAAGCTGGATTGTTGCTAATTTTTAACATAACGGTCATTTTTATCAAAAAGTCTCTCAAGAGATATTAACCCCTTGGGAATCTTGTTCCCTTTGAGCTACAATACTTCTTTTCCAGTATCAAGATCAACCTCTGAAATTGACTCTCGAGGTGGAGAGTCACTACCTTCAAAGTACAACTCATTGAAATTTTCAACCTTCTCAAGAAAGGATATGATTCGATGATCATCTTGAAAATTTACTAGTTGTTTGAATTGTCTGGTACATTGGGTCAAAACACTAACTCAATAGTGTAGGTAGAACCATGGTAGTCCTTGTGTGGAATTAGGAGAGTAGTTGACACTGCCAATGAATCATCTATGTCATTGTATTCTCTTGGGACTACTAAAATGTCAAAAGCTTCAAACTCTTTTATGTTTTCCCAAACCAAGTTATGGTAATGCCTTAGTCGTTCATTCTTGGTTTAATATAGGTTTCTCATCTGAAAAACTGCTAGTTCAGTATCAACTTGAGCGTGTAGACTTCTTATCCCTTTTCTATGTGCAACTTCCATACCTAACAACACTTCATACTCTGTAGTGTTGTTAGTGTTATCAAACTATAGGTTAAAAGAAAAATGAATAAATTTTCCTTGTGAATATATAAAAATTATTCCTACTCTTGATCCTATGGAAGAACAACTGTCGTCAAATTCAATAATCTAAACATCATTTGGACCACCCAAACTAGCAGCTTTGAAATCTAAAACTTCTTCATTTGAAGAAGTTTCACCATCTGATGAAGAAATACCATCTAAAGATGATTCTCTTTCAAAAGAAGATGATGCATCAGTTTTTGGCTCATTTCTTGACTCTTTACTTGAAGACTTAGCATCTTCATTTGTCTGCAAATAGTATGTACCCATACTTGAAGACTCAAAAATGATTTGATCTCTTGGATCATCTGACTTGATTACTGAAAATTTAGCTTCCCTTTCAAGAAGCAGATTTTGCATAACACCCTTGATGGGGATTTGGGCTTCAGACATGTCCATGTTCAACTCACCTCCTACATCCTTGTAGAAGTTATGCCTTAGCAATATTCCATATGACACGGGAAGGTTAGCCACAAAGACAGTCATTTTAATTTTCTTGTCCGAGAATGTGGCGAAGACAAATTGAGCATCCTTGACTTGCCCAATCAAAGGAATTTGTTTGTTCTCCATCGAAAAGTAACATAATTTTTTTTTTGTAAGATTAATACCCAAAGTGGTAGCCACTTTGGCAGGAAAAACATTGTCAGAAGCATCAAAATCAATTACACAATTGCTTAACTTATAACAACTTACTAACAATGAGATGTAAAATGGGTCTATCCTTCCAAGGAAAAATGATGGAATAGAAACTAGGTTGCTTTGTGGAGGTGTAGGCTTAGAAATAGTTGGGATGTCATGAGAAGAATCTGGGCTTGGATGGGTTCCCTTATCTTTGACAAACTTGACAAGTCTATCAAACCGGTTAGGATTAGCCTTTAAATACTCACCCTCAAACATCTGAATCTTAGTCTTCTTATCATGGTCATGTTGGAATCAAGGAACACTGAGAGGGGGGTTGAATCAGTGTTCTGCAATTTTCAACCTTATTAATCTGATCTTTAAAGAAATTATAACATTCAACCAGAAGAAAGATGCATGAACATAAAACAAGCAACCACAACACAATAACATAAGGATTTTTTACGTGGAAACCCTGTTAGGTGAAAAACCACGGTGGAGGTCAATCCATAATATTATTTGAGTACTCAAATAAGTGTTTACAAAAGGAATGCACTTGCATTCAGGCACACTGCCTAGAGCTCACTGCTCAAATACAAAATGAAGACTCATCGTCTTACAAAAATATTTGGAATACATCCAGAAGATTTGAAACTGAGAGAATAGCATCTACTAATGCCTGATTACAGTTCCAATTAAGAACATTAATCACTTTCTTGACCTTTTGTTTGATTATGCTCTTCTGCTTTGTCTGCTTTAATTCACATCACAAATCCTTTTATGCACAAGTGAAACTATGCATAATCGCTCTACAATCTCTTTCACTTTCATAACACACATCAATACACTTCGTACATACATCAAAATGACATAAATGATCGCTTATATATATATCCACAACTAAAGATTTAATCAATCACATTTAGCTTCAATAAAACATAAAATATTTATAAACCGTCAGCTCAATCCACAAATAATTTTCAATGCGCACCAACCAAA
>VDFB02082773.1:0-14583 GCA_007258455.2 Sequoia sempervirens
AATATTTGTTTCAGAGGACATTGAGACACGTTGGAATTTTTTTTGGCTAACATTTAAAGATACAAATATCCTGCTTGATAAGCAGAGGGGTAGTTTTAGCAACAAGTGGCAACTTTCTTGGGCTCCAATATCACGATCCACTAGTGTTTCTGCAAGCATTTTTCGGAAAGCTGTGGGTGCTGGGTTGTCTGACTCAATAGCAGTTGAAATTCGAGACAACATTTCATGGTATGTTTCTGATTTGCTTTCAGCTTTTGCTGCATACTTTGCAATGTATTTGAGGACAGCATGGATAGAAAGAACTGGCTGACAGTCTACATTGGCCCTCCAGATAGAGAGTATATAAGGGTTGTGTAGGTTTAAGCGATCGTCATTGCGAGAAGGGGTGAATGTTGGTTGGCCATGGTCATCTATTGCAAGACTTGATTGATCTTGCATGGTCCAAGGGGCTTTATAGCGACATTGAATGGTTTGGCCTTTTCTCCTTAGGCATGTTTGTAAGGTACACTTTGTATGGTGTTGTATACAATTTACTAATTCTGTGTAGTCGATTAGAGGGTCTAAAGGTAAAATGAATCTTGTGTCTAGTAGACATGGATCATCGAGAAGAGTTTGGTGGATTATTTGGTTTCTTAAAGGAAGGGGTCTGGGATTCCATGCAGAAACATATCTATTTATGTATTCAACTACATTTTTTATTGATTGGAGATTACTCCATTGTATTCTCTCAATATCTGGTGCATCTTTTAGCCATAGAAAACCATGGATATGTGCTGAGCCCCTGTGTTTCCATTCAAACCTGGTGAAAACTTATTATCAGTAATTGTTTAGAAGGTATTCAATGTAAATTGATTAATATATGAAAATTTTACCTGTACCAGTAGTCTGTTGCACCAAGTAGCTTTTCCAATACCTCTTCACGAAATGCAGTAAATCTATGGTGCATGTACTATGCTGTAAGGTGTGGATTTTGAACTATATTTTGTATCCTCCATCTGTAAGCAACTTGTGGATTTGTAGGTGAATTAGATGGCATTATACTATGCAAGTCTGGCCACTTTGTATCTGCTGCACTGAGTGTGAAGAATAGTGTTGGACAACCAATTTGTATGACCATATCGGAAAACTCTGCTCTAGAACGGTTCCAAAATTGGCGTGTTCCATGAATTGACGCTCCAAAGCATATGAGTTGTTCTGCAAGCTTGTCATCAGGAAAGTCCTTCAATCTTTCTCGAAGATCAAGAATAGTTGTTGGTACGCTTGGGTTGATATTTTTATGAACAAAGACAAATGTTGTTTCTTGGCTCCGATGGCGCATTATGATATTTAGTATGCAGTACCTAAACCGAGGGTGTTGGCCAAACCTATTATCATAATACCTGAGTAAGTGATGAGCATATTCATGTAATTTGACTTCCTTGATGCGTTGTTGTTTGAAGTCAGCTATGCCTGTAGGAAACAAACTAGGGAATGCCATTACAAATAATCCTTTTGTGTTGTATTCATTGATGGGAGATGGAGAAATTGGTGGCCAATCTATAGACAATGGTGGTCGTCCTTTGCCTAGTTGTAATAATGATCGTAATTATTCAACCTCTTTGCATGCCGGTGGAAGGCTAGCAACAAATGAAGTACTGGGTTGCATGTTTTCTTCTTCGTCTCCGTTGTTTGCATCATATGTATGCATCATGGTTGTAGATGTGGGACAAGGAATACTGTTTGTTTCATTTAGCAGTTCTATAATGTTAGTGGAATCACATGGCAGGATGGATAATGCGACCTCATCTAATTGTATAGTTTGGTAGTATGGATCGTTTAAGATTTTATATTGCAAGGCCTCGTATACACATCCTCTACTTACACAAAAGATGTCTTTTTGGCCAATGTTTTTTTTGTTAACCAATAAGATATCTAATTCATTTATATGTCTGGGCAAGTGGGTTGCAATAGTAGAAACATCTTGAGGAAAACAAATAGTGTGGCCACTATATTTTAGTTGGCCCCCCTTTGCATAGGTTACTTGAAGGATCGGGCTAACCCTTGCTATTAGCATCTCTTCAACTTGAGTTAGTTTTTTTAAACATAGGGGTTGCTCACCCGGGTCCATGTTATTCCATTTGGAAAAACAATGCCCATTTTTTTCAGATGCGCATCTGTAACAAGTAGGTAGTTTATTTATTTCCCTTGTTTTAATGCCAGGGTATTTTTCCATGCAGACTAAACAAGTTGGCATATTTGCAAGTTTATCTAATTTAGAGCGGAAATTATTTCTTGCAGTATAGAAATCTTCAATAAAATTAGGTTGTGGATGGATATGAGAAAATGGATTTACTTGAATTGAATTATGTATTTCATTTGCAAGTGGATGGAGCTGGGAGGGATTAGGAGAACATGGTATTGTAGATTTGGAGATGCCATCTATGCGGTTTTGTTCATTTTCTCATCTTCTCTTATTGATCTGGTCTTTTCTTACTTGGTAGCGTAATCGTTGGAGCTCATTTCGTCGAGCTCGTTTTTCTTGCAACCTTTTGTTTTCTAACTCCATTGAGAAGTTTATGTGAAGTCAAATAGTTCATATAATTTTAATATAATATATAATAAATAAGCATGGGAAGCATGGGTTTTTGAAAAATAAAGTTTACATCGTAAAAACTAAAATGATAAAATAGTAAATAACTATTTTCATTGTTTAAAGTAATTGTAACAAAATATACAACTAAGATGACATTTAATGTCAATAAATGTGTAGCAAAATAATAATAAATATTAATGTGGAGCATTTAATATAATTTGAAAGCAAAGAAGATGATGCATTTGAAATGAAATATTCTACATAGTTTATATTGAAATTCTTATGACACATGTTACTTATAATTTACGATAGCAATTCTTCAAATTCTATGTGTGCAAATTAAGCATGAAACATGTGTAAATGGAAATATCTATATATGTTTTCCATATTGAACAATGCAAATATGTATAAAATTTTTGAGTAATTGTTTGTTGTGCTTACAAAAAGTGGTAAATTCCACTTGACATAAGAAGAATACTAAAAAAAGAGTGCAATAGATAAGCTAAGCTTGCTTAATAGCTTTGATAACAATGCTTTGTGATTCATGGCCAGTGAAAGCATTTGTTTCAACGGACAATGCTAGTAGGAATTCTTTGTTCAAAACTGTGTCTAAAATTTGGCTAGCACCATTAGGTTCCGCTAGTAGGAGCTGGAAATCTTCTGCAGAAACTCCAAACAATGTGGTCGCTGGTTCTTCAAAAGCGGTGACATTAAGAAGATGACCTGTACCATCTTGCAAGTCCATCTTCAACATGTAGGTAAAATCACATGTAGTAAACTCTGCAGAACACTTGGGGCACTTAAAAGCACTTGGGTTAATCTGGATAACCTTTTTTTTACACTTTTTGTTTTCCACCATGCGAGGGCAAGACAGGTAGTAGAAGTTGTCTAAGTGGATCTTTGTGATAGTGGCCTTTACACAAACATTTTGTTTGTCAAGAGAGCCTGGATTCTCAATACTTGAAAGAGGAATTGGATTTTCAAATTTTTCGGCAGATATATGCCTTTTTGAGAGTGTAAGACAAGGAAGGACAATCCCTGTAGTGGCATACCATTTTTGCAATTTTGAGGCTTCAAGCAAGTTGGGATTGATTACAATGGTTGTAGGAAAGATCGTATCAATAGATTTTACAGACCATGAGGTTATCCGACCACTTTTGATCAAAATAATTGGTGGGTTGGGTTGTAGAGGAATGTCAGCTAGTTGGTTATGAATGATTTGGCATTGGTTACCCCAAATTGTGATATCAATGCGGCCAGACATGTCCATTATTGTAGCTATACACTTTATTGTTTCAGTGCCATCCCTTTTGCGAATGGTTGATGGAGGAGAGATAGATAGAAGAACACCAATGACATCTACAAGGGAATTAATAGGTAATGGCATTAATGATTCAATGCTTTTGATATGGTTGATGTGTGTGGGTATTGTGGAGTCTACACAAGTGGATGGACTAATGGTTGAGGAGTTGTGGAGGAATATTTCATATGGGTTAGTGCTGCTACTATATTTTGTGTTCCTTACTTTGATGCGACCATTTGAGATGACATAAGTTTTGTTGGACTCGATCACATGGTAGAACTTATCTACAAGTTCATTAAAACAGGTTACATGTATCTCAGATCCAGCTTTATCTACAAAATCGAACCCGAACACTTTCCCATCATTACTTGCATTTTTGTAGAAATGAATTGGGCTTTTACTCAAGGCACGACCCTCTATGGACCATATTTTATGGTTTGGTGTTAAAGTTGCAATGGGATTTGGTTCTACTGGAGAGAGAATGTGCTCCTAAGAGCTGTTAGAGAGCATATTGCTTGTAGCTTGATTAATAGCTGTTGGAGTTCCAATCATTAAGGCATTGTTTGTAATTACTTCCAAGCTATGAATTACGATAGCCCTGCAATGAAAAGGAGAAGTTGAAAGTGAATGCAATGTACATACATAAATAAGAGGAACTGAAATAAATAAGGTAATTATGGACATACGTGAATTTTTGAAAGTTTCTACAAATGTATTCTTTGAGGTGGATAATAGAGCCTTTCACTAAAGCCTCCTCGAAGACAAGCTCGTTGAATTGCGTGGGTAGCAATGCAGGATGTGTGTGTGTCCCATCTGACAGTTGAATACAATACTTGGTATGCATAGTTTGTTGTTGTTGAATGCGATCGATAGATGCAACTTGTAGAAAGGGGTCAACATCAGGCATGCCTGAAAGGATGTTTGCAATTGCATTTGCAGTTAATGTAGGCATGTGAATGTTTGAAGACATTGGAAGTGGTTGGCCTGCAAGCAAAATGATAGTATGGAATTTAGGAATTCAAGAAACGTAAAAGTAATAATTAAGAAATGCAAATCGGGCAGTACAATGTTTCGTATGAGTGAAATTGAAATATTGTATACATTGTATGCCATGAGTTTAGTTTTGAAGTGTTTGTGGTAGTCTTTTGTTTGGTATTATGGTACCATAAATATCAAGCAAACAAAGATGTAATTTACAATCATATGGTTGACTTGAAAGTTACTTCAAATGCACTACATTAAACTACTCACATTTTTAACTTAAGAATTTAAAAAAAAACTTTGTACATGCCCAAATTATAGTTTTATGGGAATCACCATATATGGATCTCATGAGCAGTTCCAATTGATGTGGCTTTATGAGCAGTTTGTACATGATTTGGGAATTTGTTACCCTCTCTAGTGTTGGCTCAAGGAACTCAACTATCTTCCTTTTAGGATATCAATCTTCAAGTATTCCATCATTTCTCTTCCCTCTTTTAGGAAAGCTTGTCGTTGGCTCTCCAAATTTCATTGTCAAGCATGCAAACTTTCTATGCTCCTTCAATTCTGTCACTGTCCTTTCATTTCCTTGGATCATTTCCCTTTATCATATATGTAGACCTATGTCAAGGGTTGTCATGGACTTATATGGACAGTATTGTCCTTGTCACTATATGACTCTCAAGGTTTAAAGAGAGATTTTGTATAAACTGCACTTGTTATGATTATAACCTCTAGCCTATATGGACTAACTGCAATCTTGCAAGGGCACCCATTCTCCTAGTTCAATCCCTATATATGTGTAAACAATTAAAAATAGCAAGCAAGTAGCCTAGAATGATGTACACATATTTTAATTCTTTAAGTGATTTGTTTTTAATTGCTTGTTAGATACTTTCAAAATGAGAGAGTAAAATGAATGCAAATGAATGCCTTTGGTAGACTTAGATTTGAATTTAAATTTTGAAAAGATAGAGGTTCATTCTATGACCACAAGGTCTATCAATTCTATAACCATAAGGTTCATTCTTAGGGTATGATTTTACCCTCACAAATATAAAGAAGAACTATCCACAGTTTGGTTCCGTTTCACCAAAAATTAGGCAAATATGGGCTACAGTACCTCAATGATTTCAGTTAGCTCCCTATCAAGTTGCATGTGCTTCATTCTAATAAGGTCGTTGGTGTCAAATTCATCTTCAGGCCATTTTCTTATTCTCCAAGAGAAATAGAACTCTTTATTTTAGAATCAAAGCATGATTGCCACCTTCCTATAAAGGTGGAATAAAATGATTTTCTACCCCAGGTAACTTCTTAAACCTTGCCAACTCATTGGAGAAGGGAAATTCTTAATGAGAAGAACTATTGTGTTTAACATAAGAAGGATGTTATGTCTTGAAACCAAAGAAAGGCCTTCTAGGTGAGAAACAATCACAACCTAAAGATTTGGAGGCTTGGAAATCCAATCCCAACACATAAATCCTCAGTTAATTCTTATGGTAAATGACTGATTTTTTGACAACTAGAAAGCTTTTTTCACTCATAACTCCCACATAAAGGACAATAAAATATAATTATTTTTTTACCTCAAGACATGCCATCATGCAAGGGTCCATCATGGCAGTCAAGTGGAAAGGTGTAACGCAATAATGACATTTATTTGTCCTATTTATTTCTCTCAACATAGTTGCAATTTTCGAGGGGCCACCAGGTAGTTTCTTGGCATTGTAATTTCTTTTTCTTGGCATATTAACAATTCACTATTACATTTGACAGATCAACAATCAGGATTATTTCCATGGTCTTCCAACATCTATTACTGCTTCTTATCAGTTAATCCAATAATTTCACTTTCCCTTTCTTATAGAGGAAACAACTTTAGCATAAAAGTTTGAAGTAAAGTTACTCCCACTAAAAAAATTTATACAACTAAAACTCCCAAATAGAAAACATATAGCAGTCGAGTTATAGCATGTGTGCTCCTACAACACCTGAAAGGAAAATATAGAATTACCTTCTTTCTCTTCAGAGGAAATCAGAGTTGTCTTGTTCCTCATATGAAGTGCCTGCAGGGCATGCAAAACTCAAAGATTAATACAAGAATCCCATGATCAATCTAACACTGCTTAACAATCAAGTTTCTAATTCTGTACCGATTTGACACCAATCTAAATAGAATTTTCTCCATTTGTTCTCTTTTTTTTTTTGGGTACTTTTGTTTTACATGTAATGAACTCTTTAATTTTAAAGTAGATGAGAAATTCATATTAGGGAGCAATTTTTATCACTCCTAAACATCAAACCCAACTTATTTCTTTTAATAAGAACTTAGAATTTTTTCTACCATTAAATTTTTTGTTATTTTTTTATTACACTCTCCATTCCTATCACCTGCAGCCTGATTTGACATACAATCCGCCTCTTTGGCAACCACTTTGATGATTGTGTCCTTGTTGCTGCTATTAATATAACCTGACTTAAGATAAATTTTGTTTTAGAAATTGTCTACGAAATGTGTAGTATCTTTGGAGTGCTAGGTAGAAAGCCTGTGAACATTAAAGATTAAACCTTTGCAAATTTCAGCATCCATAATTCCCTTGGAAGTTTGTTAGTCCTAAGTTGGCATCCATACCTCCTCAGAAAACTATTGCTTTTCTTGTTTACGGCTTCTAAACTTATTTCAAAGTCTTTGAAGCTTTGCTCTCTATAGAAATTTGTATAGTATGCACAAGTATATAAAGATATTAACATTTTCTTTCAAGTGATTTTTCACAGTGTGTAGCAATGAGTGAATCTCCAGGAACCAAGTGTGGTATTTAAATTATCCTACATTTCAAGTCTCTCTGTAGGATCCATCATCAGGACAAGAAAGTAGCCAATATTGCAAATATATTTGTTTCATTTGCATATGTTTCCTTAATGTTTTCATTTACTCTTTAGTCTAACTCAGTTTATTTTAAAAATGAAAGATAAATGCATGTAAAGGCCAGTTCAACTGCTGATGTGAATCAGAAAAGAAAATTTGGTTTGAGAAATGGGAGCTAAGAAGGTATCAAGGTTTTGAGAAGCAATCAAAGTATGAGATAACAACAGCAAATCAAAATCACCCTCTCACTACTTGGGAGAACAATAAATGAAATTTGAAATTGTTTATATTTGTGTGAAGAAAATTCAGACAAGGATAACAACTAAGTAGTGTATCCTATTAAACCCAAACTTAAGGTTTTGTCGTTCGTTTGCTTCAAATTTTGTTTTCCCTCAGTTATTATGAAATCACCAAAGTTGTTATTGTTTATTCCGAGTCCAAGCTTGGATTTGCGAGGTCAGCAATTCTAATACACAAACTTCCTGAGGGTGCCTTAGTCTCAGATTTGTTTTTTGGCCAAGTCCTTGGTGAGTCCCAACACTATAGTTCTTTCCTTAGATTGATTTCAGAATATGAAGAAATGTTTGGAGCCTTTATTACCGTAGGGTTCCAGTTTTCCTAGCTCGAAAACTCTAGTCTTCAGTACTGTAAAGTTCTTGTCTTTTTATGACAGCCTTTAATAATTTGAAAACTTGGGATAAAGTTTAAAGTGAAGTCAAACATTAAAAATGTCTTTTTGAAGTTTAGTTTTATTCTACTTGAGAAAGAGAACTTAATTCTTTCTTTCCTTTTTCTTTATTCTTATCTTGTTTCAAACTCTCCAAAAACTACAAACAACAATTTAGCTTTAGACTATACTGTACTTCCTTCACACTAGTTTTTACTCTCATTCTAGGAAATGTTAAGCTGTCACCAAAATAGGAAATTGTGGAACTGTATCCAGTGGGAGTTCCACAAGCACCTCAAATCTCGATAGGGAGCAACCTAAATTCTTGTTTCATGTGATATTTCCAATAATAAATTATTGTGTTTTCTGATTTTTTGTTTTCTACTTTGTTTATGATCAAACAAATAATTGAAACTAACTGAAATAATATATATCTGCTGTTATGAACTCTACTGATAAGGGAAATTAGTTGAGTGGAACAATATATAACTGCTGGTAAAGAAGAATGGAAAATAAATGTGTTGCAATGTATCCAATATAAACTTAGACCTGATAAGTTCAGTATACTGTGCAATACAGTGTGACACCTCTTCCAGACAATATTAGTTATAGCCTAATGGGCCAAGAGCACCATCTTCTAATAGCAGAAATTGATTGGTTGATATGTCTTTTGCCTTGGTGATAAAAATGAAAACCTGGAAACTACATTGTCTTGTACATATTAAGAGGGCCTATGTTTGTCTCTCCACTACTGTTTGGCAATTGGCATAAGGGAATTGAGCTAAATTTGAACCATTATCATTCCAAATTTATTTCTTGTTCTTGTTTTGCCGAAAGGCATACTGAATAAATGATTGCTAATATACCTGTTTAAGTGTATAAGTGAGGGAAACCTATAATGTACCTAGGTTAAACATAGAAGATGATAAACTGATCAAAATAAGCACACCATTTAGGTTCTAAATCATAGAAATACTGAGCAAATTATATATCTACTTCTCATTGTTGTTTTACATTTTGTCATATGGTATTTGGTCTGTTGTTTACTAAAACATTTGCAAATTGTTATTTAATAGTTGCTTTGTTATTTTCATATTGAAACAATGTTGGTAGTATGGTGAGAGGAGAATAGGAAAGGAGGAATTTCATAGTACAAAGTTAGAGAAGTATTTAGAATTGGAAGGAATGGAGCTCCCATTAAGGTCAGTGTGCTTTGATTAAGATCTTAATGTCTAGAGCTATACTTTTATTCTTTTACCTTCCTCATAAAGAGATTTGAGATTAGATAACAAGATATTTAACTAATTATGTATCTTATGTTAGGAACCTCTTTTGGATCCCAAGTGAAAGGAAGGGGACTCAGAGCACTTGATCCTTTTGGAAACTTCATTATTGGTCTAGAAAATGCCAAGGATGGCATAAAATCACTCAACATCTAATGTAATATATATCAGTGTTTCCTATATAACTAAATGGATGCTTACAAGTGGATGCTTACAAAAGTATGTGCATATAAAATATATGACAGTCAATTTACAAAGAAGATATCTTTAGAGATAATTGATGAAGAATATACATTGTTATTTTACAATGTATGTACCTAGGAGTTATTAACATAGATGAAAACGCTATACATGAGCATACTTCAAATTCATTGGATATCATTTAGAAAAAACTAAAAATTGCTCAATGATTATGTGGGATGAGCCATGCTTGTAGTGTTTATCATAGTACATTTCTTTTAAAAATGAACAAAACACGACTACTTTTGAACATGTTTTATGAAAATCTCTTGCAACAATCTCCATTTGTTGGACTTCTTCTTCTTCAACAACAACAGTATTGTAGGTTGCCTCTTCAGTATCTTCAATAATCTTTTGTGAATGCTTAGAGATTGATTTAATTAATTTGTCAATTGGCATTTCAATGTAGACATTTGAACTCACAGAATCATCCGATATTACGATTGGGCTTGTTATGGAATTTCCCGTTTCATTTTGTTGACCATCAATATTTTCCATTATCTATAAAAACAAGACACAAAATTAATATTCAAAGATTTGAAACAAAACATTTTCATATTATTAGCTACAAAATAAGGTGTAAATTTTTTGTAAAAATAAGCTTATGAGGTTTCTATGATTAAAAGTAAATATGAAAATTGACATTAAATTTAATTTAATTGCAAACTGGAGAATTCAATTTAGAAAAGGCAGAAGCTTTCAATTTTTCCAGTTTTACATTTGAAGAAGACAAGAAGCTTTCAATTTTTCTAGTTTAACATTTGAAAAAGGGGAAAATTTACAGCAAAACAAAAAAGAACAAAACAATCAACACAGTTATCTACAAAGATAGAATTTACCTCCTTGCAATAGATTTTAGAAAGTAACAAAAGCTTCAATGGTCTTGTGAATGCCCCTGGTAATTTGAATGGGTTTGCTCTATCTCCAACCTGCAAGTAAACATGATAGTATAAAAAATAAGCTTTCGAGGTTTGTATGACTGAAAACAAATCTAATAGTAAACACCAAAATGAACTTAAAGTGGACTAAATAGTTACCTCCTTCAAATAGCTTTTTTAAAGTAACTAAAGCTTTGACAGTCTTCTCAGTACCATTGGTAATTTGAATGGGTTTGCTCCACCTCCAACCTGCAACTAAACATGGTAGTATTAAAAATAATAGAACTACCACTTGGGAATGATTGAGGAGAATTTTCCAAGCCTATTGGACACAAATTGGCTGTCCCAAGATTGTAACAATGCTTAGTTAGTAAAATTATACCTCCAATTTGTTATTTACCTAGCTACTTAAAGGCTGATTGGAAAATTTGGGTGTGTAAGAAGTTAACAACAATTTGTAAGAGGAGATATTTAGCTCTTTGTTTTCAGCTCTAAAAAAAAATTATGAGATTATAGAACTATTACTATAAAATCTATTGAAATGAGGACTTAATATGTAATGAAAAAAATGTGTTGCCTTGATACAATACCACAATTTGCACAAAATAGATTTTTCTAAAGTTTTGCAAACTTTAAGTTAATGCAATGAATTGTCATGCGTTAAGGCTTTCAATAATTTTAATATTCTGGTGGAGTTCACAATAAAAATTTAATATTTGCATGTTAGTGGCCCTAAGAGTGGCCCAAGAATTCTGTATCCCCTATTTTACAATCTAGGTTTAATATTACTTAAAAATTATTTTATAATTTAAACCAAAAAAGAGCCCATCAAATTGTAAAAAGTACAATGAAAAGTAAAACATACTTAGTATTTGAGTATTACCTCCGAAACTATGCTAAATCTTATCACTAAAATTAACACAAAAATATAGAGATAGATAGGTGGCTAAGATAGAAGCATAGAAATAGGCTTAAAAAGTTGAAAATTAGCCATTCTTCTAAACCCATGTTGAATGACAGAGCTTGTGCTAAATACATATTTATAAGGCTACCCATTTCGACCAAAACTAAAGGCAATACCAAAAAGAGCGCAGGGACAAGATGGCATATAACAAGTATCTTCTACCTTTTAGCCTTTGTGTTTTTCTAATTTTTTTTTATTATCCATCTCTAATCTTTCCTTAATAAATGGCTAAATGGAACACACCAATCAAGAGGAAAAAATGAGATGAAGATCAAACAAGCCAACAAAGGAAGAGGAAGAATTTGATAAAAAAAAACTCGGTGTTTAACTGTGCACAACAAAACCCAAGTAGCAGATGGGTATCCAACGAACCCACTCTCATGACTATTGATTGTAATTGACTTTCTGTGACTCCAAGTCAGGGGGTACATCTAGTGTTCATGGAGCTGAGTAAAACAATTTAGGGTTCCTTCAAACCAAAAAAATTAACCTTCACCGCAAATAGTCCTATGGATCTGTCGTGAACTAAATATTAACCTTTACCTCAAGTAATCTCCGGTGAACTGCCAGAAAAGCATATGAACGAAAAACACTAAAGAAACATTAGGCAAGAGGACTATAGAAACCATCTCCTCTGCATATGATAGTTTCTAATAAACCTCAAACAACAGTATTCACAAGAGTATGAAGGATTGTTTTGAAACTCTAGAAAGTAATAATGGTGATTCTAACATAATCAATAGCAATATAAAATATCAAAACTAGGGCAACTGACTTACCTGACGATTATGCACAAATTTAGAAGAATAGTACACTATAAATATGAAAACAAAAAGTAGCCAAAGGTGAAATTAATATCCAACCAAACTGTTAAAAGCCGTATTTGAGGCTAACTCCACTATCTGCCATGTTTTGTTGGATAGAATAAGTGCCACATTGTTTGTTGGAGAAAACGTGCTATCGACGGAAGGAGAGGTTCCCCACTACCGGAGAAAACGCGCCATAGCCGGAAGGAGAGGTTCCCCACTGCTCCTTCACAGAATAATTCACACATTCCTTGGGAGCTTCTAGATTGCTGTAGAAAACATGTGTGCTATTGCAAGTGGGAGCCTCTAATAACATCAATGAATTAAATACCATTTAATTAAAAAGGGCATTTATTAAAATAAAAAAACACTTAAAAATATTGAATGGTGGAGATTAAATCAACTGTAATGCATTGCCTCTAATGAATTTCTGACGGTTGATTTTGAAATTAGCTTTACATTTTTCAAATAGGATACGCTTTCTAGTGTTAATTATTATAACCACAAGATTTATTTCAAAGAATCTTCCATTAGACATTTTGTCCTTAGAGTACGGGAACAAATAGATTCAAATCAATGATAGTTTGGTTAGCAATTCACCCTCCAAATGCCTCATTGTCAACAACCTGAAACTTTTGGGAGGCAAATTCAATTGTCTATTACATGAAATCCTCTTGGAGGAACCAAATTTTGGGATGTCGAATTTAACATGAAATCCCTCAATTTTTAAGTTGATTATATGTGACTCTAAATTTAGAATTCAAGGAAATTGCTTTGTCCTATACTACTTGTAGCCAAAACAATATAATATCTAGATTATGGTTTTTTATAGTGACATATTCTCAACATTCATAAGTATTAAGGCCAATGTATCAAACTATTTAAAAAATAAATTTAACATAACATTTTATTGATGCTAAAAATCTATTACATTTTGATTTGAAGAGCAATTCAAGTCACTCAAGTGGAAGTTTAGATAAAATTATAAAAAATATATATATATTTTGAGTATTTTTAATTTAATTTAATTTTATATTTTCAAATCTCTTAAGAGTGGAATTTAATTTTTATATATTTTTAAAGTTATTTGATAAGTTGTTTTGATATTTCTTTAAGACATTTAATTTAGTTTGTGATCTATGCTTTTATCTTTTAGTTATTTTATCTTGATGATGGATCATTGAATATGATTTGAAACGTTGATGATGAACATTTTTTCTAGTTAAATCTACAAATATATCAAGTTGACATTATGAATTGTGGAAATTTGAAGACTTTAATGTGATCTATGTTTTCAAATATATATCTAAAATTCAGGTTTTGAGTTATGCACTATGAATAATGATCTTGACAATTGGAGCAGCAAAAATAAATAATTTACTATTTTTCAATGTGCTAATAAATTTGTCATTTAAAAAAAAAATCATTGACTTAAGGAAGACATTAGTTATGACCAAGTGTAACATCTTTTCTAATCTTAGTGAAACCTCAAATTCAATATTTTTAGTTGGTTTCCAATTTTTTGTTGTAAAGCTATGTAATCGCTGCGTTTGAAGCATGAAAGTATTATTGATAAATAGGAAGGTATTTTTACACCTTGCATAATATTATTTTAATATGTGTAATGTTGGTTCTCATACACTTGGACACCACATTCGAGAAAGAATCTTGAAATTCCTCTTGTAAGTTTGATCCCATCACATGGATTGTTTCTTATGACGGATAAGAGGATTTACATTGAGCATTGAAATTAGGGGTTACAAAGAAACTTTATGGAGCATCTTTAATTGATTAAATGTAAGAGTGGGTAAGAGTAATTGATTGCTCCAAAATCAAGCATTTGGTTTGACGAAGTGGACTCTTTGGTTATGAGGGTCAAGGAATCTCATGGAGTTACATTATATTCTAAAGGGTGTATTCTGGAGGATGTAGGGAACTGGATCTACCTGTCGAATTTTGGACTCAAGTTTGGGCTCACAACCTGACCTCTGCTACGTAGTTTCCATTGCCTTGGCCATAAATC